>JAODUK010060786.1:0-41972 GCA_027564635.1 Typhlichthys eigenmanni
TAGCTGTCCCTCATACCAGGGTTTACATACATCTTTAAAAATATCACAATCTTCGCCACCTGCATGACAACCCTCAAACAGACCAAACTGGAGATTGTGATGACTCGATTCTATTTTTTAAGATGTCTGTGTCTGCGTGTTTGTCTGTGTATTTTGTCTATTGTGTGTTCTGTCCATCTCTGTCAGTTTGTCTTTCGGCATGTCTGTCTGGGTCACTCTCAGTAATCTATAAAAGAAAAAACAAATAAATAGCAAGCAATCACCCCTTATACCCCAGTCACAGTCTTAAATGGTGTTAAAGTCAGCACCTAGTGTTGCAGCACTATTATTTATTGTATCAACAACATGCTTTTTATATAATTTACTATGACAACGTTCGAGGAATTCGAATGTACTTAAAATGGATGCAATACACACGTTACCTGCCCCCAGCCAGTTTACAGTGCTCTGATCTGTTAGTTCCTCATAACCTTTCAAATGTGCGAGTCCAGAACAATAACTCATTCTGAATAAAAGGACAAAAGTCACATGATCAGACAGAACTTCTAACACATGACTAACTAGCCCATCTTAACCAAGCAGTAACCGTCTTGCGCCCACACACACACTTTGCTTTGTGTTCACATAAACCATCAGCTATCGATAAAATGTTCCGTGAGAATATCTGCTCTGGTTGATAGTCTGCCTCTATAAAAAGTCTATATAGATTTTGACAGCTACTGGAATGTTTCTGTCACGTCTTATTAGTCCTGATTGGTCTATAGAATCTACCTCACCTGTCAATCACATGAACGCGCACAAAAAAGGGTTGTCAGATCAAAATAGAACAAAATGACTGAATGGATGTCAAGATATGGATTCTCTCAAGATATCCAAAGTCAATGAGCATGTCCCCTAATACCCTTTTACTGTTTGACGCTAGTGAAGTTATGTGTTTGTTGAGGTGATATGACGGCTTAAATAAGCCACAGTTGCCACCAGCTGTGGGAGATACAAGTACAGTAGTTGTAGAAACAGCAGGGTGTCGACAGACAAACCGGATGCATACGTGTGCTTCATCATTCTTCTTTTAAGGCTTACGCTGCCAACAACCCCCACCCCTCTCCCCACCGTAACTCCGGAGCAGGTCTCCAGGCGGAGGAGACGGGCCGGCTTGGCTTCAGTTTACCCTCAGTTGAACCTGCGTCAAGCCTGCGTCGGCACTGCTATTCTGTGTGCTGCCTCCAATGCCCACCCACATGTTGTTTCCGCAACATGGGGGTGGATTGGGGCTCGCCCTGCGACCCTGCGGCCCTACAGATTGGTATGATCTGGTACGTTCTCTCACACCCTCTCCCTCTCTCTCTAATCTAACCAGGAGTCCAGAAGACAGCTCCTCCTCCCCCTCCCCCTCCTCCCCCACCACCTCCCCCCCCTGCCCGCCCTCCCCCCAGCGGCGAAGCAGGGGGTCGGGCCGCTCTGCTCAGCTCCATCCAGAGCTTCCGGAAGGGCGGTCTGCGAACGACGGCGACGTGTGACCTTAGCAAGCCTGTCCTCTGACCCCTCTTCCCCCCCCCCCCCTCCCCATTGGCCCTTGTGTGGCGACAGGTTGCCGCCAGTGATGCCGACGTTGACCGTAACCGAAGCAACTGTCCCGTCAGCCCCCATGCCCTTCCACCCCCTCCTTTGCTTTTTTGGTTCTTCTTGCGTTTCTGTGTCAGATGCCATTGTGCTGCAAAACAACTGACCCGCTGGGGCAAATGAAACTGAGCCCGCTGTTGTACTGTACGAGGGAGGCCTTGGACAGCCTGGAGACTCTGGAACAACACTAGTGTGGGAGCCACGTTGACGGGTTACAAGCCAGTGAACGCCCTTAAGGGAGTTTGAGTCCCGTGGTTGTCTGAGGCTGCCGGCTCTATCGGCAGGACTGTGGTCTGCTGAAACCTTGCCGGCTCCTCATTGAGACAAGAAATGGACGTAGGTGGTGTTGGACAACCTGAGCCACTCTGGAGCACCTGGTGGAATACCCGATTTTCCTGTTTGTCCAAGACTGTAGAAACCTTACCTCAGGAACTGTTATACTGTCCTGCTTGATATGGTCTCTGCTCCAGCACCATCTTCTTCCCAGACAAGCAACTGTATATACTTTGGAAAGATACAAGCACTTTGCAGCGATGATGAGGAATGTCACACATCGAGATTAAAACAAATCACTTAATTTCAACGAGGCCTGAAAACGCACACAAACTTGATTTGTTCAAAACATTGTGATCTGATTGGGCAATTGTTATGCTATAATATACTGTACGTTCTGTATGGCTACCACATACTCCCATATTCCAGTACTATGATAAATCTGTTTTACTTCCAGGGCTTTTTAAGTTATTATATTGTCTCTGTCTGATTGTATTTTATTCAACATGCCATATAGATCCGTGTGCCTACAGAAAACATAGGTTGTATTGATATAACATATAGCCTCAACAGGGGTCCTTTTGAAACATTTAATAGTATGAAAAGGAGGGACAATTCAATTTCATTTTTATGTGCAATTCTGCTTTGATGATGGGGAGATAATTTCAGAATATTTCTGCACCTTACCTCAAATGTGTCCTAGAGCTTCATTCAAAAAACTAAATTATTGTTTGGAGTTTTATCAGTGGAACAACTGAGGTCCATTATCTCCATCCTTCATGAAAACAGCTGGCGAAATAATATTTTTGTAAATTTAGATTTTCTGAATCCTCAGAAATGTAGGGTATTGTTGAGTCGAATTAAGTATTTACACAGACAATCTATCCCAATGAAAATGATGAATATAGACACTACGTCTAATGGCATTTTGGGAGTACCCATAACCTCCTAAGAAGAACCACTGTACTGTGTGTACGTGTAGGAGGTGGTCTTTAATAAAGGACCTCATCAAGTAGCTGGTTCTCCATGTAATAACCAGAATAACTCGGAATGTTTCCACAAAGGCCACATACTTTTAGTGTGTGGGTGTGGAGGATGGATTGCCTGTTTAATTATGGAGAGGACCGGTCTTAGTACCTATTGAAAGCCTAGTATTTACTGTGATTTATGTTGTTTTGCCAAATGGAAGAGAGTAAACAAGAGAAAGTAGGTTTTAAAAATACACCCAAACATCCATACAAAACATGGTTATTCTTTATTTTTGTTCACATCACTCACCACTTTTCACATATTTCCATACCCGCATGATGGAGATTCCAGATTGGTCACGGTGTCCCAGAGAATTCTAAGCAATGCTCTTCTTCCCATCTGAAATCTTAAATATCATGTTTGGTCATCTCTAATGCCTACACATTGTAGCACATAAACCTTGACAGGACTCGTTCCAGGCGACTGATTCCTTGAGGAGGACAATCATGGGTGAATCGTGGGCAGATCTATCATCAAATTAAACCTGTGTTCTATATGTTTAGTTTGTGTTCATGTTTTATAATATTATTTGCACAATCTTTGTACAAATTTTGCTGAATGTCTGTTTACAAGGTTTACCTCAACATTTTAAATTTAGTTTCATGACTGCTTTTCAAACTATAACTGCCCCAAACATTTGTTGACTTGGTTAGTGTTCTCCATTAAAATCATTGTGAATTTTTAGCAGGAACCTAACATCTTTTACTACTGCTACAGATACTACGACTTTGTAAGTATTGTTTATTGACAATTGTATGTCTATCCATCATTAAAATTTGTTATAATGTGCCATATGGCCCAAACATACAGTATGAAACAGCCCTCTTGTAGATACATATTTGAGAAAAGGTAAAATGTGGTTTACCTAGGCTATGAAGGTGGAAGTTTTATTTGCTATTCTTTATATAAACCTTTAGTTATCTTAATATGTTTTTCTCAAGTCAACCTTCTGGATTTGTTAATGCCTGGAAAATGTAGCTCATTCCTACTTTGAAATATAATTCCTTATACATGTCCTTTTTTAATGGATAATGAAAATGTTTGTGTGATTATAATGTGATTATAATATCCTATGAGAGTTCTGGAGTGACATGCTGTCAGGTTGGCCAAAAACAGTGTTGGTAGTGCCAAACATTTGATATTAGTTTGATTTAACAGGAAAGTTAACTGAGAACCAATTCTCATTTGCCACCAGGACTATGAACAGCCTGGTGTTATTTCTAAAAGTGCTGCTAATTTTCACTGAGATACATTAACCTAACCATTAGGCCTAATTAAATGAACATTTTGAACGATATAAGGCCTGAGCCAATTCATACTTTTATTCATACTTACTAAAAAAAGTATTGTGAGGATAATGATTTTAGACTAAACTTTGATTCAAAAGACTACTGTTTTTGGTGAATCCATCGCATATAGTTACGCCCCATGGAGAGCTGCTTTTATTGTGGGGCCGGCTGAAACGGGTTCCACTTTGAAATCACTACCGGTACATGGTAGTGTGGCGTATGTGCTGGCCATCCTATTGGCTCAATCGCCAGCCAATCGGGTTGTTCCTCCCTCTCGCAGACAGCAGGGCGCAGGCAGAGGACAGGTTAAAGATGGCGTCGTTGAGGTCTATGCTCCGCTCTGGAAAGGCAAGGAATGGAATTACTGACACATGTAATGTACTAATAAAGTTCAAACGCTGTAGATTACATGTTGTAGTAGTAACGCCCCCTTCTTCTTAATAGAATGCCGTGTCGGTTGTCCTGCGACGGGAGTTTCACAAAACTGCACCGGCGTCCGTGCAGGTTTGTCACTTTTCTGATGTGGCTAGCATGCTAACACGAACAAGATAACCTTCTGATTATGTGCCAAGGAGAAGTATTAAAATCGCACACTAACATTGTCCTTTTTTTTTAATAGTATCAGGGCTACGGCCAGTATGTACAGCATATAACGTAGATTATACTCTATATCTGAAATATAGAGGATACAGCAGGCTACTTTTAATAATTTCTTTAGCACAGCAGTCCCAGTGAAGCAACTCTGCTTTTCTATTTAAATGTATAATGTGTGTCTATATATATATATATATATATATATATATATATGGTGTGTACTGTTGGCTTGTCTTGTTTTTATATACTGTTGTTTTATTTGTTATGTATGTTTGTTTGTTTGTTTGTTTGTTATGGTATTTGTTGTGCATTATTGCTGTGTGTTGTTTTACTGGGATATGTTATTGCCAGGTAACAGTGCGTGATGCCCTGACCCAGGCAATGGATGAGGAGCTGGAGAGAGATGAGAGGGTATTCCTCTTAGGAGAGGAGGTGGCACAGTATGATGGTGCATACAAGGTAAATGATAAACACAGCACAGGTGTTACATGTTACATGGTACTTGCATATAGTAAAACTTAACCAGAACAGCATAGTTGTAATCAGGCCTAGGGAAGTTACATGTACTACATTATTTGCAAGCTAAAATCGCTTTATGGAGTTTTATTGCCTATAAGCTTACACCATCTTGGTGAATCATGTGATTTCATCAGACTATAGTAAATGAGAAACAATAACTGCAAAAACATGTAATTTAATGTTAAAAAACAATAGGCATTACTACACATTTCTTCTGACGCTGTTTCAGTGGAGCGACACGCCATTATGTGTCCTTGGATGTTCTTTGCCCTCTCACCCGCTACATTTAGGAGAGACAGCAGCCAACACTATTGGCCAAGACGAAAGAGTCAATAACCTATTATCTAAAATAATAACTGAAATAGTACACAACTTTTAAAATGGTTGCATTACATTACTTTGTGTACATGTGTGTAATATATACTGTATATAACATTTACATTTTTTAAACTGGTAGTGGTAATTATTAACTTTACATAATTCAGAATTGCTTATACATGGTGACGGGTGCACATCTTTATTGACTTGTGTGTGTGTGTGCAGGTGAGCAGGGGGCTGTGGAAGAAATATGGAGACAAGCGAATCATCGACACTCCCATCACAGAGGTCAGACTGCTGTCCTATCCATTGTCCACCTAACACCAGTATAAAGCACATAACTGCTATGTGAGCACTGTGTTTGGCGTTAACCCAGATGTGCTCCCAAAGAGTACTTGTTGAACCTATTGTCACGGTACACCCTTAACTAAAACTGGCCAGTCACGTATCACGAGGCTGCTTACATGCGTCTCATATGGCTTGGACTTTTTTGGGGGTTCTCGTGTTCCCTGTGTAGCTATGCTGAATCAAATTTTTCATGTTCAACAATTGAATGAAAATATAATAATAATAAAATTTCAATACATAATATATTGTTTCCCAGTGTGGCCAGTGCCACTGAGCCATATTCTTCTACTTCCTCTTCTGCTTGATGTTGTTTTGCACAAAATTGTCATCGTTTGCCATTGCTTTGTAGAGATGCATGGGTTTCCCACCCTGTTCTTTTGAATACAAACTTTTATGTGATGAGCAACGACTGGACTGGCCAATGGGCAGGAAGAGAAGGCTGTCTGTGAGGAGGAGCACAAAATGCAGTTCTGTGCACTTGCAGTGTGTGTGCTACTCGGTAGTCAGAGCCCAGCTGGCCGTAGAGCTGACATTACACAGACACTCTTGAGTCTGAAACAGATCTACAAGTAGCTCCTCTTGTACAGTGCTCCAGAACCTTTTTCTCCTGTATTTAGCTCCTCCTTCTCTGTTCTCTCTTTTGTTTTCTCGTCTTCTCCATGTTCATTAGCTCATGGCGCACAGAATTGACTTACCTTAATAAAATCCGACCAGTTGGATGGTCCTGATTTTTCCGATTGGGGATGTGATGGGATTTGGGTCAGATTCGTTTCACCGTAAAGGTGGAGTCAGCAATGCTAGAGAAAGATTGTTGATATTGTTTATAACTATATCAAAACCAAAACACCTCTCGCTTCAGTGACCGTGTTCCCTCAGAATCTCTGCCCCCCAAATTGGACATGCATCTCCAAGGCTAGGATGGTGCGGTCTGCACCAATTGGTTTGGGTTCCCGTTTCCAGAGCCAGGGCTGTGTAGAAACCTACTCTACCTTGAAAGGCATTAACAGCTGCGACATACAGCTCAATTACCATGACTCAGGACAGTGTAACAGAAGTGTTTAAGTCATTGCTAGGTCGGTTCTATAAACATGCAGTGAGATCCTGGCTTTTATGATCTACCTTTCTGTATTATTATTATGACCGCTGGGGGGCAGTGTTTCCCGTTGTTTACTGCAGGGTTTTGTATGAAACTAGAACCAAAGTTTTTAACTTTTTAACTTTTAACATCAACCCTAAAATATTTTACGCTTAACTAGAAATACTTTTTACACACCACACACGTGACTGGTCAAGATGTGAGTGCTGCCGTATTGATAACATTCTGTTGGTTTTGTCTTTTTCTTTTTCAGATGGGCTTCACTGGCATCGCAGTGGGAGCGGCTATGGTAAATATAATGTTATTACCGTACTAGTCCTGTAGCGGTATTAGAGCTCTTCATCACCCATCTCTTCTTCCAGGCAGGGCTGCGTCCCATTTGTGAGTTCATGACCTTTAACTTCTCCATGCAAGCCATCGATCAGGTCATCAACTCGGCAGCGAAAACCTACTACATGTCAGCAGGTCTGCAGTCCGTGCCCATCGTCTTCAGAGGGCCCAACGGGGCTTCGGCAGGCGTTGCCGCGCAGCACTCTCAGTGCTTTGCTGCATGGTAGGCTCAGCCAACATGTTTTAACAGCACGGTTGTTGAGCAGACCACACGCTGTGGTTTTTACGCAGGCATGGTGCAGCAGTGTGATGGTATAATACGAGCAGTGGCGTGAATGTGACGTTGCGCCGTAGTTCTACAGACATCTAAAGGGATGATCGTGTCTCTAGGTATGGACACTGCCCCGGCCTGAAGGTTGTGAGTCCTTGGAACACTGAGGATGCCAGAGGTCTCCTGAAGGCAGCTATCCGCGACGACAACCCAGGTGAGGCTGCTAATCATAATAAAGCCCACATGACATGTCACACAGTATCTATGTTACTATTCTGCAGTAGACAGTGGCAGTTTACTATAGCAGTTTAACATAATTACGATTAGGGAAACTCTTAACCCTCTTAAAGATCCATGGTACAAAACTGGTTCTTAAGTCAGCTTTTACAGACAAGATTTGTGTGCGTTGCAGTGGTCTTCCTCGAGAATGAGTTAATGTATGGTGTACCCTTTGAGATGTCTGAGGAATCACAATCTAAAGATTTCACCATTCCCATCGGCAAGGCCAAGGTAGAGAGACAAGGTAAAATATATAAGGATATACACACACACTTTTTTTTTTTTTTTTTTGTGGGGTGCTTGTAAAGAAGCTAATCATAATTCATCATTGTATCACAATATCACTCTAAGGGTATTTACGCCATTAAGGGATAGAAGGCACTCTATAGTAACGATGACATGAGTATTTAAGGGAACTTGTATATAAATTAACATTTACGATAACACCCTAATTTCTTTCTCTCAGGAAATCATGTGACCCTGGTGTCTCACTCTCGTTATGTCGGCCATTGTCTGGACGCCGCGGCTGTCCTCGCCAAGGAAGGTGTGGAGTGTGAGGTAGGTTGTCACGGTGAAACCTTGATCTCAATTTGAGTACAACTGATGTTGAGAATAAGACACTAGTATATTTGTCTGACTGCCAGGTGATAAACCTGAGGTCCATTCGTCCTCTGGACGTAGACTGCATTGAGGCCAGTGTGATGAAGACAAACCACCTGTTGACGGTTGAAGGTGGCTGGCCTCAGTTTGGGGTTGGAGCAGAGATCTGTGCTCGTATCATGGAGGGTAAGTCCTCACTACACACCGATCAGTCCCTTTTGCCACTGGCCAGCTCCCCATTGGTACAAAATATGACTTTTTAACTGATCTATAGGTTTCCTTGTCGAACCTGTGTTGTTAGTATTTGTCCACTCCCCTTGATTTCTTGCTGTGCCTTCTGTTTGCTTGCATGTAGTACATGTTCTGAATCTTGTACAGGTCTCTGAAACAACATGTTGACAGTATGACTCTTTGTGGTTGTGATGGACCATAAATAATAGCTTTGTTGTTATCGCTAGCTGGGTTTACATGGACACTTTTTTTTTTTTTTTTTTATCCTTAAAGTTGATTATTTCGGGTTAACATGGTATGTCGTCTAATCCAATCTGGTGTTTGCATGCACCGTCGCAATTAATCGGAAGAGATGTTCAACATGTTCGGTACTGTAACATTTTCCGCTAGCGCAAAAGGCTAAAGCCGGCTCACCTCTAGTTGCATCGCATGCACATCGGGCACAGTGAGGCCATTTGTGCGCGAGATATATGGTTCCAGACGAAGTCACTGTGCTAACTCCCATTCACATATTTGCACGTGTCGCAATTGTCCAGACTTTGTACGTTGGCTGTGCAGAATAGTCTACAGCCTTGTCTACTTGTCTCCAATCAGTCCCTCCAAGATTGCGTGAGCATTGTTTCTCATTGTTGCGGCCTAAAATGCCTGATTTCACGACGGCTTTAAAAAAAAGTTGAGATGCATGTATTTGTGAAATTAAGTTGCAGTCTTTTTTTTCCCCTTAATTATAATTGGATAAGATTTAGGGCAATTTCAAAGTAGGCTCAGTAGGCTCAAATTCTATTTTAGTAGGTCCATTTCATAATTTGAACATCGTAGTTTCACAACGGAATATCCATATCAATATTAACATCCACTCTCTCATAACGTCGCTTAACAGTGTAAGTGCAGTTTTTACCCGATTCCACTCGGAATAATAAGGTCCACGTAAACAGCAGCTAGTGATTGTTTGCCAGTCCAACTCATACTAGTTTTTCAATTCTGTGCATTGTAAAGTTGTTTAACAGAGGCAGGGTGTTTATACTGTATATGTCTATGTGTAGGTCCAGCCTTTAACTACCTGGATGCTCCAGTTACCAGGGTAACAGGCGTTGACATCCCTATGCCATACGCCAAGATTCTGGAAGACAACAGTGTGCCGCAGATCAAAGATATTATCTTCTCTGTCAAGAAGACTCTCAATATCTAAGATGCATTAACACACATGTGCACATACCAGGTCATATCCTGTGGCCCAGTATCCACTGTGTGTGTGTGTGTGTGTGTGTGTGTGTGTGTGTGTGTGCGCATTAGCCCTGGGCCCAATTGTGGTTAACTTTGTAACCATGGCAACATACCCCATAACAGTGGAGAAAATATTACTATAACAAAATTATTTTGCACAAAGCACATCCCACATTTTGTACATTATTTTGTAAATGATTTTATGCCTTCCTTAAACCCCAAATATCTTAGTAAGCCACACCCAATATCCCTGTAAAGTTACAGGTATTTAGCAGCATGTTTCATTAGCATTCTTGCATCTCGTACACAGAATAAAACACACCATAAAAAATGTACAACAGAAGCAGCAGCTTCAATTTGAAGCTATTATTACCCAATGTTCCAGGTGACTCGATTAACAATGATTATGATGTTTGCTCCCTGTTCTGTGCTCTCTCTCTCTCTCTCTCTGTTCCTTTATGAACGGTGTGTGTCTGCAACACTGAATATTGGTTTATATGCGTCCTAGAGAATTGCAAAGTGAATCCTGCCATTAAGAAAGATGTTGGGTTATAGTTGTCATCGGGACAGGCCTAGTGGACATGCTAATGCCAGACGGGTTGTATTGGGATATAAATAAACAATATAGGCTACTCTATAATAGAGAGCCAACTGTAACTTTATGAACTCAACTTGTGTACATACTGTTGTGATTCCTGAAGGGAGGGGAGGGGATGAGGCAGTGGTGTTTGAAAAACTGTTACATAGAATGACTTAGAATTATGGTCTGCTTCATATAATAAACACACTCAATAAAGTCTTGGCTGTCTTTACTTCTAAATACCATCGTCTTCTCTCTACATGTTTAAAGCCTTGTTTAGCACCAGATTATGAATAGGCCTATAAAATAACAATGTAAACTGCTGCTGCTACAGGCACAATGCATATCGCTGTGACTTCATACAGTTTAAAGGTGAGGTACCATTATAGTTCACTGAAAAAGAAAGCTGTATGTAGGACCAAAAATACTATGTAGGCCAAAGTATTGGTCCTCCTAATTTACGAAGATGCCAAAAATCTAAAGTTAATTTCAGAAATTCAGCCTTAAAGTCTTAGCCGCCTAAAAAAATGTTTTTACCGGATTTTAGTTGGTTTAAATATTCATTCAGTACATCTCATCAGGCCTAAACAAATAATTGTATTATTGATTTTAAGACACAATAGCGTTTAATTAGTAGTTAATCAGGTATAGAAAACAAACAATGGTAGCATTCTCCATCTCAACAGCTTCTCTGCATAACAACGCGCTGCCAGAGCGGATTAACCTAATCCGGTTTTCTCTTTGGGGGGAACATGTACTACGATAGCACATCTCTGACGAAGGGATATTAAGAAGGTGGAAACTCACCTGAAAGGGGGAGGCGATTTTCTACTTCCTCCGTTTAGAAGAATAGATGGACTTTTGGGATTCGCGTTGTGATAGGTCTACGTCCCTTTATCCACTATGTAAAAGGCGTTCGCTCGCAGTGTGAAAAAAAAAGACAATTTAAGTGAAACCGATTCACCTAAACACAAACACACACCGCCCCTCAGGGCTCTATTCACATGGAAAATGTTCCACTGGTTCTAATTAGCGGAATATTTAAACGACTGTCGCAGTTTGAGACATCAGTCAGGACGCGGAGCGCAGGCTATTTGGGGTCTGTAGTCAGATGGAAAGTGCACGTTAGCATCACCTGTGCTGTGTTTAATATCCAGGTAACAATTTATTTTTTATTATTAGTTAGCCTAAACAGTAAAAAATATTTACCAGCTTCTCTAATCAATCAATAAATCAAGTCAACCAGCCAGTGATGATGTCTGCTGTGGAGAGATCAGACACCAAATCCGTTTTTACTATAGATTGGATACTGAATTTCCAGCCGAACCTACCTGAGACCAGCTGCACAGGTAGGCATGTAGTCTACTAAAATACTTATGGTGGGCTACTTCCCACATTAACTACTGTGGTAGGCTATAGTGCTGGCTTCTATAAGATATGTCGTAGCCTGTAATAGTATAGGCTACAGGATAGGTCGTAGACTATTGTGGTAATAGCAGATCTACCACTGTAGTATCAGAGTCTCTGTACTTGTGGTGGTGGAGCTATGTTAGAACCATAGAACAGAACAATGTTTATAATGTGTTAACTTAGCAGTGCTGTGCTATTTCTGTTCCTATACAGATCAGCACCTGGAGAATAATGGTCCTCACAGTGCCGCTTCACCACTGTATTGGAACGCTGGACGGAGACCTAGAACTACCTTCACACACACACAGGTGCAGGTAGAGGTGAATGGGTGGTTATGTACCATGCATGTGTAGGATTTGTTAGGATTTGTGCGTAATGCAAATGTGTGTGTGTGTGTGTGTGTGTAGGTGTGTGTTCTGGAGGCGGTGTTCCGGGTGAACTGTTATCCCGGTGTTTCGCTGAGGGAGGATTTGGCAGGCAGCTTACAACTACAGGAGGAACGCATTCAGGTACACACACACACACACAGTAGTGATTTGTCAAGTCTTGCCTCACATATAGGTCTCTCAACCGTGCTCTCTCTTAGATCTGGTTTCAGAACCGTCGGGCGAAGCTGAAGCGTTCTCACAGAGAGTCCACGATACAGAGGACCATCGGCCATATCCACGGCAACTACACGCTCAACAGCCAGGAAGTCCCACCTCACCTCAATGATGAGGAGCAGTAGCCATGGCAACTGAGTCAGAGCTGATCTCATTATAACTTATCGTGCAGACAACATCTGTTAAGAGATATTTATAGTCAAAATACAATTTAGCAAAATGCCACTCCTGTCACAAGACACAGCTGTACATTTTTCACAGATTTCATATGCTTTTTTATATTTATAAGCCCTGTTCATTTAGTTTTCTGTAATTACTCCGGGCAAATATTGCATTGAGGCAGTGATCAGTGTGTTATCATGCCTTTTCCCTGCCCCAGTACATTTCAAGTACCAGTCTACTGCACACTAACACTGGTATTTGCAAAACAAAGGAATCTCATGTTCTTCTGTTGGCTTGACTTAAGGGTGGAGTCAGTCAGTGATTGTATGCAGCATGCTAATACACTTTTTATCGAATTCAGCGAATATCTACTCGCAGTCCACTAGCTACCTGTTTTATGTGCACGCTGAAAACAAATCTGGCTCCACATCCCTGGCTCCATCAATGGGAACACAAACGAAGTGGTGCACACTACATTATCCCAGCTTTGGCTGTACTGTTCAGTGTGTGTGTGGGGGAGCTTCTGAGGGAGCACCCTATGATATTGAGAGGAGAGGTGTATTAGTTTTTATCTAGGTCAAATATCATCAATCTTTTCCCCCAATCATTGACTACACCTTTAATGGTCTCTAGACCAATTCCAATATAATAACAATAACACTGATTAAAAGGTATTAATTTAGCATAAAAAGTTATCCTATGCCATTTTAATTGTTATGGTTTAATAAAGTGCTTATCCCTATTCTGCTAGTAAATCTTATTTTTTTATTTTTTTTTTACACATAACACAGGCAGGAAACACACACAAAAAACATTTTGTCCATGTACTTTATCGTGTGTGTGTGTGTGTGTGTGTGTGTGTGTGTGTGAGTGTGAGTGAGTGAAAGAGAAAGAGAGAGAGAAAGAGGTACACAAAACTCTTGTGCTGTAAGCACGCAAAACATCAGGCTTATCCACGACCGGACAGAAGCGCCTTCTGCTGGCCTAGAGGCCTAAATGCTTTAATATAATACACAAACTCCTCCCCCCTCACCTACACACACCCATTCACCCCCACCTGCCCCCAACACACACTTGCAGGCACGCACATTGCTTCTTTGCACGCTCACTCACTCTTCGCTGGCTCACTGAGGTCCGCAACTCTGATGGCGCCGCGGAGTTTCGTCTTCGTCCTCACGTCGTTCCTCCTGCCCAACCTCAGGTCCGCGTCTCTATGGCCGGATTACTGCCGCTACACGGTAAAAAAACTTTTTTCCAACATAAGTTTAACATAAAGACAGGTATGTTACTTCTTGTGGTTCACCGGTCCTCTTGGTGTGGATGAGTTCAACTGGTTTGTTTATGACAGAAAGTAGTAGGCTTTTCCACTTGAGATATCATCAGGGAGTTTATTTCTTTCCAATTTCAAATTGTTTTGTATGTTCTCGCACTTCTTATAGTCTTAAAATAAAGGAAACATCTATAAGTAAATTAATTAATTAAAGTAGCCCAATAAACACGACACATTCTAATATACATTACAGATGTTACTGTGTTGATGGCTTTTCCCCAGTGTTGTTTTAAGATATAATTCTGTTTTTGTTAACTAGAGCATGGATTCATTTAGAATCCCTAACATGTTATGTATGATTTTGAGTTGCAACTATATTTCAGCAGCATTTGCATGTATGTTTGTGTGCCGGAAGTGAATAGAAAAGATGCTTTTTGAAGTAATTTAAAGTAAAAAGAACAATTGCCTGCTACTCAACCTGTGTGTGTGTATGTCTTTGAAGTCAATGCAACAGGAAGTTCCATACTGTTTACTCTACTGCAGCATTTTTTCCTGACACGCACATGCACACGCACGCACACACACACACACGCACACACACACACACACACACACACACACACACACACTAGATCAAAGGCCCAGTAGGATGTGGGCACTAAATTCTACTGCAGCCCTCGTCTTCCACAGGTGTCAGGTCATTAGGGCCCCATTCACACACAGCCCCCACCCCCCATCCTACACACACACACACACACACACACACACACACACACACAACCTGTTATTCTCATTGCCTTGTCATCCATCCCATAGTTCTCAGTAACCACAGTGTGTGAGAGAGGGGGGTGGGTTTGAATAATGTCATATAAGCAGCTGTGTGTAGTCAGATACATGTATATAACATGTCACTATAATACAGTGATTCTCAAAGTGGAGCCACTGTTCTTCATGTTTGCAGGCAGCTTTGTAGTCACCACTGTCAACCGAGCTCTCACTGTTTGACTTCAGGCATTCTGGGATGTTTTGAATTTTATGAGAGAATGCCCTGCTTTTATTCTGGAGCTCAGAGGTGTGTGTGTGTGCGTGCGTATGTGCGCGCGTATGCGTGTGTGCGTGTGTGTGCGTGCATGTGTGATTATATCTGTAATCTGTCATTATATCACAATGTTTTCCGTAACGCAATTTGACACGCACACACGGACACACACACACATCCATGCACACAAACAGCTGACATGACAGTACATGTCAATCTTCTGTTTAAAGCCTCAAGGGAAATGACTGCTATAAAGGGTGTAATCCACCAAGCCAGGCGGCACATTGAGTCAAAAGTGGGCGGGGCCAGTGTTGGAGGGTGTGGTGCGGGTTCTAAATGAGCGCAACTACACCTTCTGCTAGTCATATGCATGTGTTCCACATGGCTATCATGCACCATAATAAACATTATTCCAGTGTGTATACAGCAGGAAATGGACAAGAGAATATCTTCGCCTTGGCAATTGTACTGTATGTATTCAAAAGACTGCATTTAATGTATTTAGCATACATTGGTTTAACTGTGCTCGGCTGTTGTACTACTGTTATACTATCTGACTGACAGAGAGATTGGATTGGCTAGTTAAAAGGCTCCCAGCGAAAAGGTTATAAGTTTGTTCCCTGACAAGCTGAATCTGTCTAACCCTGACATACTTCTTATTCTCACTTTGGATAAGAGTCAGCAAAATTGCTTGATTGTAATTTTAGCCCTTATTTTTAACTGTGTCAGCTTTTAGTTAACCAAACTCTCGCAATAGATATATTGTGCATGATGACTTCTGTGCATTTCACTGGGGAACCCTCCTCTCCTGTGTTGAGGAAAAGCTCCATTGTTTGTGGGGTTGTCGTGCCTGCTGGTGGCAGTGGGGGGTTCCCAGATTCAGCATGTTGAATCGTCAAGAACGACCACAAAAGCCCACTGCCCTGACCCCTGCTGTTGCCTACCTTAACATCTAGTGCGTGTGAATGGGATGGGGAGGGGCGGGGGGGTTCTCATTTTGTGTTGAGTGCATTTTAAAATGAATGTTTAAAAAAAGGATGTAGTCACCAACACATTTGTGTGTGTGTGTGCGACGCGTGCGTCCATATTAAGGAGCAGTCATGCAGGGATGGGGGTCCTGGGGGGGGTGCAGGTTTTGTCCTGCGGTGGGAAAATCTATGGTTGGTTGGCCTTGAACAGGCCACATGAACGCGTACGCACACACACACACACACACACACACACACACACACACACACACACTGAAAGCACATATAACTAGAACATAGATCTCACTTTTTTATTATATAACATCAGAGCCTTTTTGACCAACGATCCTCACAAGTAACCAAAGCAAATAAAAACTAATACTCTATTTAGGACATTTTGCATTTAAACTTGCATGATTAGATCCAAAAGACACCACAACATTATGGTTTCACTGATGATATCTAGCCTGGGAACTTGCACTGGAATGCAGTGGAACGCTTCATGATGAGTGTTAATTACCAGTTCTCAAACCAAATGTCTAACTTCATCTTCTGGCCCCCCGAGCTACAGTATGGTCCTGTGGTCCCCCCTGTGAAAAGGCACAAAGTAGTTTCTAGTTCGAGGCCAATTCTAATGCAACGGAAAAGGGGAAAACTATCTGACCAAGGAAACCCCTCTCCCTGTTAATCTGTTAAGGGTGTCTGCTAGTAATTTTCTGTACATTCACAGGTTAGTAGAGGTTGTGTGTGTGTGTGTGTGTGTGTGTGTGTGTGTGTGTGTGTGTGTGTGCGTGTGTGTGTGTGTGTTTTGAATTCTCTATCCCACATCTGGAACTGATATGGTACATCTAAACAACACAAACACACACACAGGAACCCACAGTCTCTGATTAAACATACTTCCTGGGTCATTAGTGACCGGAGATCGATCTGCCTGTCTGTGCTTATGCAACATGATTTTAAAGTTACAAGATCCTGGAATCTAAACTCAGTAAAGCCCCTTCCCCGAGGGAAGGTTATCCAATCAGTGCTTAGCAACTGGCGATTGGACATTCCATCAACATAACCAAACCACAAAAGACAGCAAAAATGACTTGTTGATGATCAATTTAATGATAAAATTCACTGACAACTATCTTGCAGTTGACATATTTCCTATTGAAACAGGAAGTTAGGGTGGAACGTGTCAAGGGAATATATTTGATTCTCTGATGTTCAAGATACATATACTGTACAACCAAACCCCACAGATGTAAAGATAATTAACTTTATCTAGTTTACCTAGTTTATTCAACTATATATATATTTATATATGATATATGAAATATTCCATTGTCTTTTTTTACGGAATTAAAACAATTCCACATGCTCTCTATAACATTTGGGATGTTTGTACAAAAAAACAGTGCTTGTTTTTGATTTGACTTGATTTGTTTGATAGGCTAACTGCAATTAAATTTACCTAATGAATTGTCAATAACACATTTGTTCCACACTTGAGCTCACTTGGAAGAAGACATCATTTGTACTGTATATTTTCGTACTGTAGCTTTCTGGGCCACAATGAACCCATTCCGTTACTAGAGTTCCATTTAACCAAACATCTTAGGTGTGAATGCACCCTCGGTATCCAAGTGACTAAATCGTATAGGCAACAACATGCACACGTTTGTACCCACAATCAGCTTTAACTGTTTGAAACATAGTGCACTATAACTTGTGAGTGCACTATAATGATTGTTATTAGTATTACCAGGAAGATTGTCTCTGTACTCTGTCAAATAGTGTGTGTGAGCGAGGGAGTTGTGCTCTCTCTTTCTCACACTCACCCCCTCTCTCTTCCTGACCTCCAGGCCAGTTCAGAAGAGGGGAGATTCGGGGTGTCCTTCAGATCAGACAGTAAGTATTCATTGGCTCAACTAGATACAGTAATATGTTCCTCTTTGGTACTCTGCTAATCTAGGCATGCTTGAGTAGAAATTCTCTTCGACCCGTTACGTTTTTTCCATGTTGCACGGGTATGTCAAGGTTCATAGGTTCAATACGATGTCCCTTTTTGTTGGAGTTGACCACCATAGCTTTTGAATTGTGAATTTGAAATGCATTAAAACCTCAAGCACATCCATACATTGCCAACTGTGATAAAGGAGAAAGACAGACACTTTGATTTCAAAAACGTGTGATGGCTCTTCTTTTTCTACAACAGAGGTAATCTGTGTCAATAAACTGTGTTGCTATGACACAATAATTTGAGAG
The DNA here is from genome assembly GCA_027564635.1 of Typhlichthys eigenmanni. NCBI lineage: Eukaryota > Metazoa > Chordata > Actinopteri > Percopsiformes > Amblyopsidae > Typhlichthys > Typhlichthys eigenmanni. The sequence continues at coordinate 18,309 of JAODUK010060786.1, forward strand.
CAGAACATCCAGGTGGTGATATGAATGCTTAAATCAACCTTGTGAGACATTCCGACCAAAGCATTACTTGAATGCACCTACATCAGTTGCTAGATCAGATGCTTACTGTTCAAAGATTTCTGGGTCAAACTTGAGCACCGTGTCTCCACACACACACACACACACACACACACATACGCACACACACACACACACACACACACACACACACACACACACACACACATGCATCATGGACAAAAGGATCAGGAACTTGACTTTTAAAAAGAAAAGAAGAAAGGAAGAGCAGGAAATGGGGGAGGTTTGTGTGTGCGTGTGTGTGTGTGTGTGTGTGTGCGTGTGTGTGTGTGTGTGTGCGTGTGCGTGTGTGTGTGTGCGTGCGTGTGCGTGCGTGTGTGTGTGTGCGTGTGCGTGTGTGTGTATCAGGGGGCAGGAAACTAATTTTCTTTGTCCCCAGGCCCCAGTGTCAGGTTCATCCCAGCACGTCACTATTTAACCTCCCACTAGAAGAACAGCAACAGTACCAGTAACAGTGAAAGTATTATTTAGCTTGCATTTATCTAGTGACTGCTGATGTGACAATGTTTCTGGTGTGTTTTCAGTTGATGCAAAAAACATCTGGATACCTGCGAATGTGTTTGGTTGTGTGCGTGCACATGTGGGTTTTTACTTGACGGAGAAGAATGCGTGGACTATAGGACGCAACCGAACGATCTCTCCATTTCTCTTCCTCACTCTCTCCTTGCATCCCCTTATTATTCCTCCTCTCCTCTCCCCTTTTCTCCTTTCTCCACTCCTCTCCTCTCCTCCCCTCCTCCTCTCCCCTCTCCACTCCTCTCCTCTGCTTTTCTAATCAGACAGAAGGATTAAAGAGCGGTTCGAGAAGAAAAGCAGCCAGCCATGAAGGGGGGGGGGTGGTGGTTGAGGAAAGGTAGATTTAGGAGAAAGAAAAGGCAGGGCGGGAGCTCCGATACGAATGACCGCTCCTCTTTCCTCCTGCTGCCCCCGGCAGGAGGAGTGAAGACGAGGAAGAGGAGCAGTGACTCGTGACTTACCCCCCCCCCCCCCCCCTTTCCCCACGCCTCCTCCTCTCTGGTGCTCAGGAGGAAAGGGGGAGGAGGGGGCTCCTTAAGTCCTTCTGGGACCTTTAACCCCTCCTTTTATGTCACTGCCTTTAAAGCTCCAGTCTGTATATTCTACCTCCGTCATGCAATACGTGTAACATTGTTTGTTTATTGCGTGTGAGGTGCAATAATAGTTGAGCATTCTGCATAGACTTTAATGTAAAGCGTCACTAAATTACCTTCTTCTTCCCCCCACCACCACCACCACCACACACACATACACACACAAACACAAACACACAGACGCACTAGCATGCATGTGCAGTGGTCCAGCAATGTAAACAAAGAACACAGGAGCTCAAATCACAACACACACATAGGGAGTGCGATGTCATTCTCTGCTCAAGATGCAATTACTCCATTATATCTTTACATATAACATTGTTGTTTAATGCTATATTAATGCTTAACGTATTATATAGAGAACCTTTAAAGGACTAATAGAGTCATGGTAGAAGGTTGCATCAGACCTTGTCTGTCTAGATCACAGATACAATATAAAAGAAATTATCGTGGTCATATTATGGTATGTGGTGGTATAAGTATATTTGTATCAGTTATGTTACTCATGTCTGTCTGTCTCTGTCTCCAGACTGTTCGTCTGTCTCTCCTCAGGGGAGGCATGCCATCCATGAGGTCTCTAACGTGTCCTTCACACACCTGGCCTGTCAGAGCCAAGCAGCTGCCATCGTCCACTGGTCTCCCAGTCCCCTGGGTCAGTCTGGGGATAAAAAACATCTACCGTTTGATGTTATGCTTGATCGTTTATATCGTTGTGATGGAACTGTTCGTCATTTGGAGCACTCATGGGATATGCTCGCGTTAATAATGCGATCATAAATTACAAAACGCTGTAGAAGACTATATTGTGTATTTCAGCTCAGTGTAACAGATTCTGAGTTTTGCTGTCATCTCTTCTTCTCACTGTTGTTCAGAGAGGGCGGAGCTGCCCCTCTCCACTATACACGCAATATGACCACAAGCCTGCGAGTGAGAGATGGGAGGGGGGGAATCAGTCATTGGATGACCAGAAAATATTTTTAATAAAATGTACAGAATGTTTGATATATCATGATATGTATCTTTATCGGGATAAAAAAATGAACTATACCATGATGTTACATTTTGGTCATATCACACAGCCCTACCTGCTTGCATGGACTAGTGGCACCGTTAGCTTACTGTTAGCATACAGCAGAGAGAGAGAGAATGAACAACAGGCCTAAAGGATTAGATCCCACATGAAAATGCCCCACTGTGTATGTGTGTGTAGGAATGTGTGTGCACGATCTTCAAAAGTCACTGTAAGTTGAACCCCCCCCTTTAAGAAACAACAGACGTTATTGTGAGAGAGAGTAAGAGAGAGAGAGAGAGAGAGAGAGAGAGAGAGAGAGAGAGAGAGTGTGTAGCAGAACAGGTTTATGACAGGTTTAACTCTACTCAAATACCACAGACCTGTCTGTCTGTCTGCCTACAGATATATTAAAGGCTTTACTGTAGGGTTAATGCTCGGACTGTATATCTGTCTGTCTGTAGGTATAGAACATGTGAAAGGCTTTAGGGTCTATCTTGAAGATAAGGTGGGTCGTCAGTGTCAACATCTGATCCTGAGAGAACCTCGGCAGCTTAACTTCTCTTATAGAGCCTCCGTAAGTTTATATTTATTGGTACTGGTAGTAGCCGTACTCATTTACACATATTATCTAGTTTTTATCACTGAATATAGTCGTCATTGTGTTATACATGTAAATACAATACATATGTGAATATGAATATTAACAATAATGTCTGTGATCTTAGAGGATGAGCAGCCAGCCTTTCTCGGGCTTGATGTTTGACACCGACTACATGGTTCGAGTTGTGCCATTCCCCACCTTCGTCAATGACAGCTTCTTTCATCCCTTTTTCCTCCGCACCAACTGTGAGTCGCAAGCCCAACCAGAGTTGATCAATACCCATTAGGCCTCTCACACCTGCATGTTCATAATGGGGAGCTAACAGGCGGCTACACATGTAAGGCTACAGAAATATGAGGAGGTCGAATGTCCTCAGGGTCCAAAGTACAAGACTCAAGAGGATGAGCGTGTGCATGTGACACTTTTTCTAGTAGGGCCTGCAGTGAGATTAAGAAGAAATGGGTCAGTGCACAGAAAGGGGATGGGGGCGAAATATTTATTTCTGATTTTTTTATGAGAAATCATAAACACTTTTCAACAGAGCAGAGGGAAAACTGTAGGAGGGCCAGAGCTTTCTGGTTTATGAATACCTTTAACCATGTCAATTTCTGGCAAAATCCTCTCTTCAGTATATAGAGAAGGGTTTATTTACAGTACAAATGTATAAACTATTACATTTGTCAGTTAAAACTGCAAATCAGAAACATTGTTTAGAATGTGGGAATGTAAAAAGACACCGTAGGATCTCGAAACACATCAGAAGTCCTCGTTAGACCTCATCATTAGCTCATTTGATTTCAAGAATTGTTCTGCAGTTTCATTCTTACCAATACATTTTGTGTGTTACAGCTTGTGAGGTATTGCTGGGACCAGACAATCTGGTGTGTAAACCCTGTAAGTATCTGAAACCAGTAGTTCTGTTGTATAAAGTGATTGTTGTATAAATGTGCAGTTTATGTTGGGAATGTTAGATTTAAAGAAAGGTTAAATGTATTGTGTGAAGTGCTGTTTGGTATGGATGAACCGCTCCAAGACAAACTATGGAGTTTGCCTACCTGTAAGCATCATTGAGCAAGATGCATTCCACAATCTGCTCCTTGTAATATTCTACTCTAATAATAATAGCGTATGTCTGCTAAATGACCTAAGTGTAAAACGTTCTTGTGGTCTGCAGCAGTATTGTGTTACACCAATGTTTTACACATATCTGTCTGACCAGTCTGGAGGCCTAGGACTCTGGATATTTCCCAGGTGGGCTCCAGTTTGCAGGTGGTATTTGACCCCGCTCCATCTTCCTTTGGCTTCAGTCTCTACTTCCTCTTCTACAAACTACGGCAGGATGGACCTGCCAAACTACATGCTTGCAAACCAGTAAGAAGCTCTGTTTGTCTTTCTATATTTCAGTTTATGATTAGAATTAGTGGGATTAGTATAACTGTGTCTATGTGTGCGTGTGTGCGTTTGTGTGTGTGTGTGTGCGTGCGTGTGTGTGTAGGAGCAGAGCCTGCCCAAAACAACATGTGTTTTGAAGGATGTTAGTCCAGGAACCTACACTATAGAGGTACACTGAATAACAAAAAGTCAAGCCGACATTATAATATTTTGTCCTATTTTATGATATAATAATATAGGTCAGAGGTCTTCAACGTTTTTCGGGCCAAGGACCCCTTAGCTGATAAAAACATGGCACAGGGACCCCCTACCACATATGGTATCAAATATTTAGTTGCCGGCAGCCTATATTGCCATGTATAAAAGTAGGCCACTAACAAAGCCATTAATATAATGGACAGATTTCTATATTTATAGAACAGGTTGCATTTATGTTAAATGCTAGAAAATAAGTTTGGGATCAAACAATGTGTAGGACCCCCCGAAGTACCTCTGAGGACCCCCTAGGGGTCCCGGACCTTCTGTTGAAGACCTCTGATGTAAGTATTAATCAATAATCTGCTGATGCAAATTTTTAAGAACTTTTTACGAACCACCATGTCATCTTTAATTTTCTTGCATTCCACGTACTGTATGGAATAATTTTATTTTCTTATCTGAGCTAAACTGACTGTTTCTGATCTTAGAGTAACTTGAGTATGGGTTCAACGGGTTCTATGGGTTAAAATCTATTTCTTTTTCTTTTTTTTTCTCAGTTAAGAGATGTCAGTAACATGACCAGAAGACATACTCAGTACCACGTTAGCCAGGGTGAGCCTGGCGTGCACACAAATGCACACATGCACACAATCGTTACTTAATTAAAAAAGGAACATTCCTCAAATATTGTAATATAATTGTAATATTGTATTATTGTAATTGTAAGTAGTACAGAAATGTCAGAAATGTCTGTACTTTAAATCAAATTTACATTTGACATTTTTACATCAATTAAGAGGTTTGTTCAATAACATGGTAAATAAAAAACAAAAGAAAGAAAAAAAAGATTTGTACCACAGTACATTATAACATAGTTCCCAAATGTTAGAACAACAGTTAATTAATGTTTACTGGTCACTTGTTTTGTGTTCAAGTACACTCCCCTTGGGCGGGGCCTATCAGAGCAATGGCCATCACGGTTCCTCTGGTTGTCCTGTCTGCCTTCGCTACGCTGTTTACCGTCATGTGTCGCAAGAAACAACAGGGTGAGTTCTAACCAGTAGCAGGCAGAAACCATCATAGCTGAGCCTTAAGGTGCAGATATTCAAATGGTTCTTCTGGTTGTTTGTTTAAAGAGAAAAAAAGAAAAAAATATATTGACCTGGATGAGCATTTTATCATGATTGTTGCTGTAGGGCAGAGCTATTCAACTCCGGTCCTGGAGGGCCGCACCCTGCATGTTTTAGATCTCTCCCTGCTCCAACACACCTGATTCAAGGTTGTTAGAAGCCTGATAAGACCTGTTCATTTGAGTCAGGTGTGGTGGAGCAGGGAGAGATCTAAAACATGCAGGGTGCGGCCCTCCAGGACCGGAGTTGAATAGCCCTGCATTACCCAATGTAGATACTATTTTAATTAGTATCTGTAGCATTCTGTATACTGTTGTATACAAGCTGTATGTCGATGCTCAGACATCCAGTACCAACACCTGAGCACCTTTTTACTTCTTCACTACCCCTAGAAAACATCTACAGCCAATTGGACGAGGAGAGCAGCGAGTCGTCCAGTCACAGTGCGGGGTTGAGCCCCGAGCGGCCGTGGCCCCGCCCCAAGGTGTTCCTCTGCTACTCCAACAGAGACGGCCCCAAACACACCTCAGTCATACAGAGCTTTGCCTACTTCCTACAGGACTACTGTGGATGTGAGGTGAGCAAGACCCAGATGAAGATGGTGCCATGCTATTGATTGATATCAATATATTTATATATATAAATTATTAATATTAATATATATATATATTAATATTATAGTAATAGTCATTGATATTCTAGGTGGTGTTGGACCTCTGGGACCACCTGGATATCTGCAAAGAAGGGCAGATGTCATGGCTCAGCAGGCGGCTTGACGAAGCAGACTACATCATCACGGTCTGCTCCAAGGCACTACGGTAGGGCCCGTCCACTCTAGACTACTTCTGTCTCGCAGCTTTGCAGAGCCATCCTTTACTGTTGTAAAGTCTGGGACACAGCGCTGTCTTGTAAATCCTAAATAAGTAGGCTACGGTTACTGCCTAAAAGAAATGGAACATTTGATAGTAAGAGTAAATAAAGCGCTGCACTAGCGTCACACTAGCGTTACGGATGCAGACTTGTGAGTGAAAATGCTAACAGCCAATGAAAATCAACAGTGCCACTTCCTAAAGTGCTGGAACTTCCAGAGGTACATGCATACAAGACACCTTATGTGATGTAGTGCTGATGAACAGAAGAGGTAGATACATTCAGCACACCTTATGTGACGTAGTGCTGATGGACAGAGGTACATACATTCAGCACACCTTATGTGACGTAGTGCTGTTGGACAGAAGTACATACATTCAGCACACCTTATGTGACGTAGTGCTGTTGGACAGAAAAGGCTGAGACTAGTCCAGTCTGGACTCCTCTACAAACTTGTTCTTACGTTGTGCTGTTTTATTTTAAGGTACTACGTTGAGAGGAAATGTCGCAGAGGGAAAACGCCAGTCGGCCGTCGTGGCAACAGCAGCAGCTCGGCAACTGGTGGCTCGAGCAGTGACCTTTTCATTGTGGGTGTGGCCATGATTGCGGAGAAGCTGCGATTGGCCCAGCAGAGCGAGGGAGGCGGGCCACAGGAGCTGGATCGCTACATGGCCGTCTACTTTGACTACTCCTCCGAGAAGGATGTTCCTACTATGCTGAGCCTCGCGCCAAGGTGACTGCCAATACCTGGCTTGAACCCATCATCTTCAAGCCTTGACCTTTGGCCTCTGAAAAACCTTTTCCAATAAAAAATCCTTAGAGGTATATTGGCAACAAGACAGAACTCTTCAAGCAAGTGAATAAGTCAAAAAAATACATTGTTTTAGGTTATTAAATACGCAGCTAGTCCCTAGAGGGAAATATTCCAGCTGTTCACAACCCTGCCTGTCATCAATTGGCAAAAGTTATCGGGCCATGGTTAGTTTGTCACGGTTCAATTTTGTTTTCCGGCAAATTTCTTCACTGTGCTATGCACAGCTGTGTGTCATGGTGAGATATGATTAATTGAAGGAGGACTTGTAAAATGTTCTCACCAACAATCCCCAAGGTTAAGCACAAATATGTTTTCTTCCACCATACGAAAGTGATTATGATGTTAGTTAAGTTTGAACCTGGACACGTTTTAGTGCATCAGATAAACCGACATAAACACATTATAGCCGTCATTCACTGAAACGGTACTGCATCGCTTAAATAACATAACCCTAAGCAGTTTTGTCCCTACTGATATTTACAATAATAAAGACAATTGTACAATATTTGCAATGTGTTCTTGTACAGGTTTAAGTTAATGGACCAGTTGCCCCAGTTGTTCAGCCGTCTCCACTCTGGTCAGAGCGGCCTGACTGAGGCTCAGCCACCTTCCCGTAGGAACTACTTCCGCTGCCGAGCCGGGCGCTCGCTCTATGTGGCCATCTGCAACATGCACCAGTACATCTCCCAGTGTCCAGACTGGTTTGAGAGACAGCTGGCCCCCTCCTCGTCCACCGACACACCTCCCCGCGCCCCATCTTCCTCCTCCGCCTCCTCTCCTCCCCCGGAGCACTGCTGCCGGGCCGGTCTGGCGCTGAACCAGGTGCTAGTGAACTCTGGCTCGTTGGAGAGTGGGGAGGGGCTGACCCGGACAAACCTGCTGCTGCTGGCACCCGCCTGCGCTCTGGAACCCAGGCCGCATGCCGGGACGAGTCTAGACCCCAGGACCAGTCCCACTCAACCCACGGGCTCCAAGTCCACCAGGTAGTGCCAGCTGTGCTCTGCTTAACTCCGGTCTCTTGTCTCCTATACTCTTAATCTCCTCTCTCAGCCTCTCTTTGTCTCCTATACGTTAAACTGGTATACAGGCCACGCCCCCTTTTGGGGGATAAGAAATGAACACTTCCCATAGACCTCAACATTAAATAGCAGTAGAAAACAAAACCGGTACTAATATATTCGTTTAGAAATTACGCCAAAACACTATAAAAACTAAATGTATGTCTACTGTTCCTGCCATATTCCGGTCATGCCATATTCCGGTCATATTTGCAACCCTGAAATCATGACAAATCTAAGATTACGATTAGCATTAACAGGTTAGCTAAAGTATTGATCCAAACAAATAGTCTATTTATAGTTTACTTATTACATGGTCATATAATTCAGACATAGTTAAACTAGCTGTATTATCTCACACGAAATGCTGTCCACACGAGTGGTACAGCTGAAGGTCAATAACAGTAGTGTGCTGTAGTAGTATGGTATGTTTCAGTTATATCTTCCCTTCGGGAGCCACCAAGCCACCTTATATCACAATATTTCTTAAGGAAACACATCGCATGGAAGCATTTTTGGATGTAATGTTTGTGCAACAATTTGACATACTGCTATTAATATAAACCGGTTTGGATTTTGCAGTCTATGCCTCACATGGGTTTTCCATGGAAGGCCCTCGGTCACGAGGGCCTACTCTGGATGACGTATTACCGGTCCAACGTATATGCTCTCTTCGTCTCTTGTCTCCAGTCCTCTCTTCATATCTTCTCTTCTCATCCTCTCATCATCTCGTGTCCTATTCTACCCTTCTTCATCTCATCTCCTATCCCCTTCATCTCTATGTCTCGTCTCCTATCCTTATTGTCTCTCGTCTCCTTGTTCTCCTCTCTGTAATATGTCTCCTCCTCCTCCTTGTTGCCTCTAGCAGGTCGAGTTCCCGGCTTAGCCTCTCTCCCACTCCCCCCACCCACCCGGGAGACAGCGCCCCCCCAACTCAGGACGCCACTCCCCCGCGCGATTCAGGAATCTACGATTCGTCGGTTCCGTCCTCGGAGCTGTCAATTCCCCTCATGGAGGGGCTGGCACACGACCTGGCTGACTCTGCCTCCCTGGCTGACAGCCAATCGTCTTCCTCCGGACTGGGTAGGGAAGAGTGCTCGTTGGCTGAAGGCCCCCGCCTTCCTGCTGCTTTACGGTTCCTTGTTAGATATGGTTTCCAGATGTTGATGAATACTGTTGTACATTGAGACCGCAATTCAAGGCCATGTTTCACATCATGTCTTGTGTTCAACAGGAGACGAGGAGCCCCCTGCTGACATCTCCCTGGCTTGCAGTGAGGTTACAGTGTGTAAAGCGCAGTTCCACCAGCGCCCCCTAGAGCCCAGCGACAGACGTACACCTGTGCTTCCACTGTAGCCGCCCCCCTCCCACACACACACACACACACCAGAACGGCTACACAGTGATGTCTATCTTCGTGAAAGAAAATCAAGGAAACAAATCAGGGAAGGAAATCACATGACTGATGTCCCTGAAGACTCCCAGCCCGTGTTCTGATTGGCAAATAGATTGACTGACAGTGGCTGCAGTGCGGACTCTGTGTGTGCCGGTGTGTCTCTCTACGGTTTCCATGACAACCTATTACTAAGCACATCGCTGTAATTTACTAAGTATAGTTGCCGCATAGGAATTTACTATTCATCTAAATATTTCAAGTTTTTAAACATCTCATTAAGTCATATTCCCTACTCAGATATGATTGTTTGCCTTTGTTGTCGCTGACAGATAAAAACCAGTAAGTTATATTCTTCTTAAAGAACATCCTGTGATTTTGAGTGGGACTTGTGGAGGAGATGTTTAAAGTTTGTAATGCTTGCTCTTGCAGGGTTCCTTTCAACCATTTCTTTCAATAGAACTGGAGACAAACACAGCATCAGCTGACACAACACAATCTTAGGTTTATATAAACTGTCTTGTTTTGAAGATGCCCTAATGTTTCCTGCCTCTGTTAAACACTGGAAACCCCAGACTGTCATTACTAAGACATTGAATATAGGAGGATTGCAAATGGAACCCCCGTGGGTATTTTGTCCTCATCAAAGCAAAAACTTTATTCAAAAGAAAAATAGGGTTTCTCAGAACCCTACATCAAGGAATTTGGAAGTATGTCATTACATGCCAATAGATTAAACCATGGATTAAAGTTAAAACTGAAATTTATCAAAATATTGACAGTGGTTTACCCAACTCAAAACAATAAATTATTATATTAAGATGTCTTTGGATATTTATGAGTTCATTAGTGTGACCGATTGTCAGCCCATGAGGGGTGATCTCTATGTTAGTTCAGTCATTTCAAATGACTTGTTTATGTTCTCCATCTTTCTCCATTCAATGTTAGTGGTTCTGGACTGGTTTTCTAATTGTTTTAAATACCTTTAACGCAAGAAATGTACTAGTTTATTCATGTTCATTAGACTATCCTGGGGTCTTGTACTTTTATAAAGGGAGATTACGCCATGTTGTACATTTTGTGTTTCTTGAAAATATTGCTTATTCCACTGTTGTATAGTTTAGAGTATTCTCAATGTACTGTTTTATAGTACTGTATTGCAATAAATAAATAAAATAATCAAATAGTTTGTTGGTGATGATTAGTCATTCCACTGGAGACCAGCTGACTGGCACTGTAATTATTCAGCTGACAGCATATATCACCTGAATGAAAGTTTGTTTCATAGCCCTAATCTTCACCGTAGCCAACATTGATTTTAGCCATTTACACAAAGCATAGGCTACATGAATCTGCCATAGGAGCCAATGGTCAATGGGCAGTGTTTGAAGAATTTGGATACAGAGTATAGGGATACATTAGTAAAGGGTTTGGGAACGGATGTAGTGCAGATGCATACACTTTGTAACGATTAAATAGCACAGTTGCCATGAGTATATTAGGCCTAGACTCTTTTGAAATTGTAATTAAATAGTGAGGGAAGCCAGGCAGAGCAAACACCACTGGTAGGCTACAAATGTAATGTACGACCACAGGTTGACTACCATATTTTGTATATAATCTCCACTGCCACCTTGTGCCTAACATAATATTACAAAAATATTGTCATGTTGAGAATATACAACACGACAAAAAAAACAGATGTTCAGTGATTAAAATGATTAAAATCAAAATTATATAGCCGAAGTTCTTGACCTTTACTAATTTGTATCTAATGTCCACATTTAAACAACTTCTGGTTATATTGTATTCTGTTTGGGTAGACTAGTTAATAAAATGTCATCACGTTCGGCGCAACCGTCACATTACGCTCATATTTGAAAGGCTAGAGGGTATCCTCATTCCGTATCAATAGGTGGCGGTAAAGCACCCAATCAATCGGAGGTCATAACCATTTCGCATTCACGTCCTTGTCGGGGGTTCCTTCCTACTTCCTTCCTACTTTTTTTTTTATTAAACGTTTTTTTTTTTTCTAACTTTATTAATGTTTCTTCATAAAATACAAATATTAACGACATTCAATGTTTTCATTTGTACATGTACAGAATGTACAGAACCAGGTACACAAACAAAAAAAAATAAAAAAAATAATACAGATTACACTATTATAGGCTACTGTATATTCATATACTATGGAGGTTGTACATTATATTAAGTTATATGTTTCCAAAGCAGCAATACGTTTCAAGGCAAATCACAATTTGGCCAAAATAATTGCGATAGACGATATTATCACGATTTCTTTTTTTTTTTTTTTAAACTCTTAAAATGACACTAAAACATACTGGAATCACTTAAATTAAAATGTATTCAAGAAACAATCATTTCTATTATCATGACACATATGTAGTCCTATATTTTTTATGTGATTATTTTTGTTTTGAAACCAGTATTTCAACAAATTTTATTTATTTTTTATGTGGGGGACACAATGGGCTAGCCGAGTCTTCAGCCATGGTGGTGATTGACTGAAAAGGCTAATAAATAAATTACTAATTCAATACAATTGGACTGTAGTGAGCTAGACTGCTTTTTTCAAGTCACTTAAAATATTCACCTCTGTGAGGATAGTCACAGAGGTGTTGTCACACACATTTTTATCGCGTCAATGGATATTCACCACAATACGATTATCGTCAGTATTTTTATCATGATAAACAATAATATAATATTGTATATTGTCCCATCCCTAGCCATGTGGAAAGGTTGAAGGTCGGGAACTCGGGTAGGGCCTATCAAGATGCGTTCGAACATATCTCGGAACTCGAAAGTTTTGATTTCCGACATGGAAAAATAATACAAATTTATGAATATTAAAATGTGTAATATTTTGTATTTGTAAAACCAATCGAAATGCAATTTGAATGTCAGGTATATTAATTAATATGTATACAATTTGATGTGTAAAGCATTATTTTTCCATGTCGGAAGGCGGAGGTATGCTGGAACACATCATTATTTAGGAATTTCCCACTCGAAATTACGACTTGAGATGTCGTTAATGTAATATTTCCAAGTCGCAAACTCATATTTATTCATATATGTCTCATCGAATTTCGCTAGCTTGCCATGCTCTGTGTGTGCTGAAATGTGCGTGCTGAAATAACACTACAGTAGGCAGTAGCCTAATACGTAGCCTGGTGTAAGATCATAGGCTTATTCACTTTGTGAATTATGGTATTGTGAATATAATATCAGCTAAATAAATTGAGCTGAAAGCATAGACTGTATGGACAAACCCTCTGTAAATGGACTGCGTTTTATTGACTGTGTCGTCACCCATAGCTTTTCACAAGAACGTATTTGAACATTGCGCTATCAATGACTTTAATATTTATGCTATGTCTCTTTGTAACACAAGGAAGCAGGTAAAACGTGCTATCCTAAAGAAGTATAATATAATTTGATGCCATTTATGGATTATCTGGCCTTTATTTAAAAAACAATTCTTTGTATTTGCTATTATGTTTGTTGTATATTTTCTTGCTTAATAAAATTTGAACACCACGCTGTGCTGGCTCTGGCCGTCGCCATCTTTACCTCACTCAGCCTGTAGCCCTGCACCCCTATGCTCCCTATTCAATATACTGGGGAAAATGCATGGCTAAGCTATTTTAACTAATAAGTTATAACCCCCCCCCCCCCCTCCCCATACATTTGGCATGAACGGGGACACTAACGACAGAGACACAAAGTAAACTTTTTTGAACCAGGCTGTAAACATGTTTATTTTTGCTGTAAAGTCAGATATTTTAACATTGTAGTGTATGGGGATTTACTCCGTTTTGCAGCCAGCCTCAAGCGGCCATATGATGAACTGCAGGGTTTGGCACTTCCGTGTTGTATTATTTTTTAACATCGGAGGTTCCCACTTGGCTGAGAGCAATTGTCGAGCAATACTACACTAGCCTGGCGTATCAGACCTAAAATTTACTTTGTGAATAGTCTGGCAAAACGCCATTCGGAAGTGTTCACAGTCGTTTATCCTCCTACTGGGCGTAGACCTCTGGCTCATTTTAAAACTATTGGACAGCGAGGAACCAGACAGCCTATAAAGACTTTGACTGAACCAATCAGCGATTCAGCGTTTCTACAACTGTTTTAATCGCCTCATTTAGCTCTACCACAATTGTCTACCTTCAATTTCATCTAACTAACCCACCCTGATTTGACTGCCAGCAGGGTGGCTGTGGCAACGCTAATATGAACAGGCTTTCCAGACTATAATCGCAGCAAAAATAAATTGATCTGACAGCATTTGGCTGTATTGCTATTTATTCCGGCAGAGCCAGGTTACTAGACAGCCCCCCTGGCTCCATATTTAGGATATTTAGGCTATAGACGTGAACACCGTAGATTGCGCTTTTGTAGGCTGCCTATACCAGTTACAATAGGGTAGTGTATTTGTGTACTTGTCCACTGTGCGCAATGTGCTTATGGGCATGTTTTGCGCCCTGTTGCAGAGGCAGATAAATCATGTAGCCTAGCTATGGATATGTTCTTCTCCTCTGTGCTCAGTGTGTGTTTCTCTGCTTGTCGCTTTATCTCTTGTTTTTGGTACTGGCACTGGCCAAGGCCATGTTACCGTGGGAATTAAAACCGTGACTGAACTAACAGGACAGGGACTGAGAGAAGTAGAGGAATATATTTCAGTAGATGACGGTTAACACATCACATTGTATGAATATTGAAACCATCTGAAAGAGACATGTATTAATAATAACTGCTACTGGAATAAACACCTGGCACTTCATTCACTGGATTCATTGTCTATTAATTATAAACTGTGCAAATAGCATATAAAAGCAGATGATAACAGCAGCCAGTATGCAACAGGGTTTGGTAGTTGCAGGTTGAACAGGCCTCTGTGAAGTTGACACCTCATGATGAGAATAAGCAGGCTATTTACAGTAGTTTGTGCACATGCAAATAATTACGAGCCTCAAGCCACAGAACTACGGCTCAAGCGCATTTGTTTTTGATGTAATGGGCCGAGTTGAAAGGAATGTGTTAAATTTAACTAAAGCGGTTGTAAAAATATGGATATAGGCTACTCAAAATACAGTTTTAGATTGCTGTGGAAAAATTGTCTAGAAAGAAAGCAAGTGTCAAGTGAATCCGGCTCGTTGTCTTTTAATCGGCTAATAAAATTCACAGGACCTGAATGGCTGTTAAGATATATAACGGTGGATCAGATAGGCTAACATTAGGCTAGGCCACAGCCATGGAAATAACATGGCTCAGGGCTAGCTAGGCTACATAAAAGAGAATGTCCTCCCTTCTTAAAATCAATAATAACATTAGCTATTTTAATTCTTTGACCGGAGACTTGGAAATGTCCCCGGTATTTATTTAAAAATCTGGTTAGTTTAGCCTCTCTGTGTGGGACGGCGCAGCGTGGCATAATAATAATAATAATAATACATTTTATTTAAGGATTTATGATAGACTACATTTGATTTCATTCGAAGTTAGCAATCGTTCTCTAGAAAAACTAAACCTGCCTTTAATTAAAACTCTATTTTATTATGTTAACTCCAAAGGAGACAACGGCATTAAAAAAAAAAAACAATACAGGACTTGAATCCATTAACGAGACTAAAGAGCGGCAAACTGTTACATAATTTACATTTACGTGCACTTTGTATGTGTTAATTTATTAATGTGTTTATTAAATGCTTTATGCTATTCTATATTTAGTAGCCTATTCTTAACGTAGACAATGTTGTTAAATGTCATGTTTTAGTTATAGACTGTGTATCGCCTCTCACATGTACACAATGTGGATACCCTTTTGCAATGACAAGAGGAGGAATCTGATGACCCCACAGCCAATCAACAGGCAGCATGGCGCGGCGTACGCGCCACTTCCCCACGGCCAGCAGACATTGAACTAGCCAGGAGAGAGCGGTCGTTAGAGTATAGAGCTCTGTGTAGCTCAGGCACCATCATGGACGCTGGCAGCGCGGACGGGAGAGTCGCGGGCCGGGCCCGGGCCCGGCCTCGGCCTCGGCCTCGGCCTCGGCGCTCCTCCGCTACCGAGGTCGGGAAAGTCAGCTTGAAAGATGGCGAGCTAGCAGAGCCGAACCCCGTGGGCGAGGGTAGTCTGCGCAGCCCCGGCGCCCTGGCCTCCGCGGTACATCGTAGGCACATGCCGACCGAGCCGCTGCGGTTTCATATCCCCCGGAAGAGCAAGGAGCAGAGAGGTGAGCGCCACACCAAAGCTATCCGGCTATGTTAGCAATTCAGCCTACTAGCCACCAGATCTCAATGTATTTAACAGTGTTTGTTTGCAGTTTACATATCTGACTAGCTAACGTGTTGCAAGCGCTATCAAGCTAGTTTGTTTTCATTCTGTAATGTGTGTAGCCTTGCGAGTGATTAAAAGTAAAACAATAACACCCAACCCACTACAGTTTTTGTCATTGCTTGTGTGTATTGTGTGTGTGTGTGTGTGTGTGTGTGTGTGTGTGTGTGTGTCTGTCTGACAAAGGTATTAGTTAATGAGTAGATGTAATGCTCTATTGTGCCCTACGGTGTATGCTACCGGTAGCGGAATGCACAGGAGTCCTGCACACAAATGTTATATAATGATTAATAATCAGTAAATTAGCTGTACTGTAATCCACATACCTTGATCTCCAACTTTATGAGTATAATAGAACAGGGCATGCAGGTGATGTACATGGTTGGTTAAGGTCGTGGGTACATGAAGGCTATCCTCTGTGTTTTGAATATTTATGTAACAGGACCTCCATATGTCTGGTTTGTTAACAGGAAAATGACACCAAGGTGTTCAAAATATAACTGTAAATGATGGCTGGTTGGTTGCTATGGTTCATTTACATCTAGAATAGACTAACCTACCAGTCTACAGTTGGTTTACTATAAAGGTTGTGTAAGCAATTGTCAGCTAATAGACCTTTTTTCAAATTAATCGAATATCTCTTTACGGTCCACTAGTTGTCCATTCTGTGTGTGCACTGAAAAAGATAGTTTGGTGTTACTACACAGCCCTGGCTCTGTAAATGGGAACACTTGTAAACAAAGTGGTGCAGACTGCAGCAGTTCCACACACGACACTATCTTAGCCTTGGCAATGTGTTTCCAATTTGGGGGACGAAGCTTCTGAGGGCGCAACATAGATGTTTTTTGTTTGATTGAGTTCTAATATCTACACATATTTGGAGGGCCTGTCTATCTGACCTTGCTGTTTTGTTGGCTTAGTGTTATTCAAATAGAAATGATGGTTAACAGGTTGATGCTTATCCATTAAAGGTATAATCAGCTATGGCAAGCTAATTGTAAGATAATACACTTTTT
The DNA here is from genome assembly GCA_027564635.1 of Typhlichthys eigenmanni. Lineage (NCBI taxonomy): Eukaryota > Metazoa > Chordata > Actinopteri > Percopsiformes > Amblyopsidae > Typhlichthys > Typhlichthys eigenmanni. The sequence continues at coordinate 35,347 of JAODUK010060786.1, forward strand.
GTCAAATTATTTAAAATTTGTTTAAAATGTTTACAAGAATTTTGCTAGTTTACTGTGCTCTGTGTTTTGAAAAATAATCCATTACTTCTATACAGCCGTGGCTCCCTAAATAGGAAAATAAACAAAGTGGCGAACACAGCTTACAACGCAAACGGTTAATACTCCATTTGATCATGTCAACTATTTTCTAATTTGAAAATGGATTGACATCATTGATGATTGTACAGTATAGACTCGGTAACAACCTCTTCACTATGTTTGTCTGTTTCCAGCCCTGTTTCAGTATGTGTCCAATGAGTCCCGGGAGTTTGAGGACATGCTGTCAGTCTTGACTGGAGCCTACAGAGACAACAGCTCTGCCGGTTGTTTCTCCTACAGCAAACCTCGCCTGGTGCATAGTGAGCTGCAGGAGAAAGAGGTGACAAAAGCTCTGTTATTTATTTATTTATATATTTGTTTCTTTGGTTTTGTGTGGAATCATTTTTAATGGGGGAAAAAAGAGAGCTAAACACATGTTCATAGCTCGTGACCACCCATCTCTCATTGTGTAAGATTTTGGAAACTGACGGAACTCCATCTTGACGGCACAAGAATACTTTCCCCGTCCATGCACCTAAAATATTCTGTCTGCTTGGAAGTGTTTGCATTCGCTCTGCATGTGTGATGGGGCTAAAACCCACTACAGATGGCAGTGGATGTCCTGTTAAGAATGTATTTCCTGCTAATCTCTTAATTGTACCAATATTGTTCATGTGTAACCGTTTTTGTACATAGATGACGCAGTATAAATATTGCCAATGCCAAAGCTCTCCGGCATAGTCTTTTGCATACAGAAATAGCCATCACACCCACGGACGCATCTGCAAAAAGTACAAGTAATACATGTATACAGAACATATACAGCCAAATTGCTTGTCTGCATTGTGCAAGTCCACATACAGTATTTGGTAGTGTACCTGGACCTAGGGCTGTCGCGGTGAAGAAAATGTACATGCAGTGATTTAGGTTGGCCCAATACCGCGGTCTGCGGTATTATTGCGGTATTATTGTTTTTGTTTTGAATGGTCATGGCACAGAGCTTCTGAAATAGTGTGATTCTGGGCCATTTAGGCAAAGTGATCTCAGTCCGTGGTGAGACAATTGCGCAACAGCATAGGCTTCCTACCTCTTACCAGTTTAGTACCGGTACTGGTGTTCTGACTATGTAGGCGATCACGTTTAACTTTGTCCAGCAGATGTTTGGCCAAAATAACAGCTGTAAAATATGACTAATTAATTAAAAGCATATTAAATAGCGCAAGATCAAAAGCATGTAAATTAATACATTTAAGTATGTTTGTTTTGTATGGAGTCATTTATTAATTATTGTGTGTGTGTGTGTGTGTGGTGTACAATCATGTGCACGTGTCAGTTTGTGGAAAAGAGGAAAGAGTTGAAGGCAGATGGAAGGACAGACAAGGAGCTAGAAGAGACTCACTGTTTCCTATTGGTTGATCCCAGCAAGGTAATGCCTGCACACACACAGACATCAATAATCTAATGACTAATAACATTAAACAGAAATGATCCCATTATATCTGTAATGTTAAACAACATCTGAGATTGAGCACAATCAGCACATATGAAAAGTAACCAGACTACTGTAAAAGTATCCTAAACGCCAGTGCCATTAGACAGCATACGAGACTAGTGTTCTGTGTTTTTGCAACATGCACTGACATCCTGTCCGCTTGTTACTGGCTCCCCTTATCCCCACCCAGCCTGCCGAATGCAAGGAGTTGACTATTAATGTGCCGAGCTTGTGATGCCTATGGCACTTACTTTCTGCCCGGTCAAGGGGTCAAGGGGTCAGCTAGAGCACAGCCAGGTCACGAAGGTCATCTTTGGGTCTGGCCACATTGATCTGTTGATCTGTGATAAAGGACTTCTTATGTCTAACATGCATCTCTGTGTGAAGTATATCTGCAACAAAGGGCAGATTTTGAGATTTGTTTTTTGCTACAGTTGCCACAAATCTGTGAAAAGGGACTGTTGGTCGGTCACAGCTGGCTTACTTCACTTGGAAACCCCAGTAAAGGTGGGATTACACAGTACATAACCAGTATAACCACTAACCCTATGTATCACGCCACAACTACAAAGCGACAAGCTACCATTAATTTTGAACGTGAGCCAGCCACAGTGGGTGGAGCTCCGCTCGGCTACAAAATCGCCCAGCGACACTTGAAAGTTGGAGAACGTTCTACATTATGCTAATTCCCAGCGAGCACCCAGTGACGGAGTTCGGCGACAACCAATGGCAGGGTAGACGCTCTCTGCATCGCCATCTCCCTTCTTTTTTGAACTTGTAAACTTGCGCAATATAACAGTGGATTTGAAACATATAATTGTGTTCCCGGGTTTCTTATTATTTACCATGCATCTCTGGCGTCATGCAGATTAATTTAATTCTTAAAATCAGTGCATGGAAGATGGTTTCAGAGATCATTGGAAATTGATACAGACATAATGTGGAAGAACAGGCAACCATTGTTTGACACGATCCTACTATTTACTGAATAAAAACGCCATCCTACATGCTTATTTTTGGTGGGAATGCAGCCCATGTTTGCCCTCATTTTATTTCCTGGTTGTTGCTGGCGATATAGATAGACACGCCTCCCCCTCAGCGACTGCTCGCCAGAGACTGGGCGATTTTTCTAGCCGAGCGAGCCGACAGTGTGACTGTATGGTAATGGCGATTGTGACTGACTCAAAGTACAAGAGAACCGTAAGATAACATTGTCTGTTGGTCTGTCAGGAGTTTACCTGTCTAAACACTCAGACCTGCTGCAGATGAACTCCTTCAGTCCAGGAGACACGGGCGAGGTCCTCATCTTCAAGGTCATGAAGGTCAGAAAATCTGCATTCCTCCCCCCCTAGCGTTGGCCATGACAGTATACAGTAAATCTATTTACCGGTGTAGCAGTACTGTTTTATACTGCATTCAGGAAAATACTGAGACATTATCTACACAAGATTACTGGTTAGAACACGCCTCCCTCCACACTTACTTGTTTTATGGCCCTGCTGCTGAGAATGTAGGTAATACCATAGTAAGTGCTACTTCTAGTGTAGCAAGACAAACAGGATAGGAAGTGTGGTGGTACACATAAATGTAACCAATGCGTTGATACATTACATGTGTGTTTGCATAGGGAAAGGTAAAGAGTGTGTATGACAACTCATCTAAAACACTGAGCGACCCAACGCCTCGCTTTGACGGTCACGTCTCCAAGAACGTCTCCAGGGTGACTTCGCTGAGCTCGTTCCGTGCCTTTGAGCACACACAGGTGCGCCCACAAACGCATGACACAAAACAATCAACTCTCTCACGTGTGACTCCCAAATTTGTCTATTGTCTATTGTTGTGTGAGTGTGGTTTGACCGCAGGTGGGGAGGTAGTTCAGTACAGACCCAGTGACGGTTCTGACCTGTTCTTTCTTGCAGCATTACTTCTATGAATACTCGTTTGATGTGGTCTGTGAGCGACCGCGCCAGGTGTGTCCCTATGCTGTAGTTTCCTTCCTGTTTAAAGGGAAAGATGCCCCGCCTCCTAGCAAGCCCCTCCCACCTCTCAGGTAAGAACAAAGTGACAGCATACAATATACAATACTTTGTGGGATTATACAGTAATCCTATAAAATATGATAGAACACAGAAACGTAGGCAAGAATAGTTAAGAGATTAATTTAGCAATAGAAGAAAAAAAAGAAAGAAGCAGCTTGTAGAAACGTAGTCAAATAACATTGGTACAGATTTTTTTTTAAACATTATATTACATTATTATTATTATTGACATTATCAAATGTACTGTGTTCTGTTTGATCGGCAGGTTGAACAGCCAATCAGCAGAGGCAGGAAAAGGTATGTACCACTCCTTGGTAATTGGTGTGCTCAGTAGACAAATGGTTTTGTTACATTTTGTGAACTTGTTCAATTCAATGTTTACTTGGAGAATTGACATTGAGACACTATGTTATGTGATATGTTAACGCTGTGATTCATGGGCATGACGGACAACAGACGATCGCTTTTTCTTTTATTGGCCATGCTGACGAATCCAATTATCCAATTCAAAACACTCTTCCCCCTTTTATGTAAACAATGTCCAGTCTGTTCCATCTTATTGCCACCATAATATGTAAGTTTAGGACTGGTAAGTAGCCTTGTTGTATTTAGTGAACCGTAACAATCTTAAATATTTAAATAAAACATTTTAAACAATATAATAACAGCAAACTATTCTCTATGTAAATGTACTATATAGTGGAATAATTGTTTCCTGAGCAGAGAATCTCAACAATGCCTTTGTCTTGTAATCTAAGATCCTCTGTTCTTTCTTTACATAGTCCTGGCCACACGTTAGTGTATGGCACAAAGCAATTGTGTTTATTTTGTTCCTCTCTGCACATCATTCTGGAACCTCATATTTCAAATGAGGTATTGGTCAGAATCAGGGCAACACCCAAATATGATTCCTGCCATATAGATGATTTTTGACCACAGCTCTATTACTGCTGTCGCCCCCATTTGAGCTACCCACCTGTGGGGTAATTCTCCTAACACTGTAGGTCCAAGAGGGTTATGAATAAGTCCCCAGGCTGCTGTGGAGGAGAGCATGACAAATGGAGGGACTGAACATCACAATCTGCCCAAAAGGCTCACAATGTTGTTCATGTTCAGCCCCTCCCTTTATATACAGACTATGAATCTCTCTCTCTCTCTCTCTCTCTCTCTCTCTCTCTCTCTCTCTCTCTCTCTCAGAACGCGTTCAGTTTCCAGTGTGGAGTGGTGACCTGGTGAATGGAGACAGGCTGATGTTCCATCTGTCTCTCCTTTCCTTCTCTCCTCCATTCCTTCCCTGCAGACTGTCAGTAGATTTTAAAAATATAATATAATGTAAATCATTTAAAGACATTTATGTAACATTATTTATTATATTATTGAATGCTAATGCTGGTCTGCCCAAAACATAAGGTGCTGCTTTGTTTGTTGTTAAGTTCTACTGCCACAAACCCACAGCAACAAATACTCCATACAGTAATACAGAAAAACACAGATGATAAACATAAATACAAATTAGCTGAACCAGTTCATCCTTGCAGACATGCTGTTAGCTGTGCTTTGTTTTCAATAGCCATTTTAGTTAAATGTATTAAAACTTAAAGGAAGATTTGAGTAGGTTTCTGAGAGCCTGAGAACTGCTGAACAAGCACTTGCTAATGCGATTTACTTATTCTACATGTACATCTGTCAATCAAAACTTCTTTGTTCCAGACAAGAGAAGATAAAAGTGGATTCAGTGATGAGCTTTGACCATGTGACCAAAGTTCTGCCAGCATCTATATTTTCCTGGAATCTTTATGCAAGCAGCCATGAAGGTGAGCTTATAATGTTGTTTAATAGAGGTGTGTGTGTGTAACACATAAACTGACTGTGTGGCGTAAATATCGCTGTGCATACATTCCACACATACATTGCATACACATACATTCCACACACAAAACGTTTGGAGGTGCGCACGTGTGTGCGACAGGCTGAAGCCCACCACAGACGACAATAGATGTCCTATTAAGCTCACAAATGAGTGTTTCTTTCCAACCAATCTTAGTTACACCAGTATTGTTCACGGGAAACAATGTGTGCACATATAAATTGTAGTCCAATTCCAAAGCATGTTTTTTGCATACAGAAATAGCCGTGACGCCCGCAGGAAGCATACATTGAACAGGGCCATACACTTGATCTGGTCCTAACATTAGGTTTTCCAATCTTGAATGTTGAATTAGATGATACTTGCTTATCTGACCACATACCTGTGATATTTAATACATTACTCTCTGAACCATCCCCTAAACCTTGTATGCCAGACCATTTTATTCGGCCACTTAATGAGTCTACTGCTAGACAATTTGGTAATGCCTTCATAGCTTCCCCTTATACTAGAATTACAGTCTTCCTCCTCCTCTCTGAGTACAGAAGAGCTGGTGACTCTGTTTAATACCACTAGTGCAGGCATTCTTGGTATTGTTGCTCCACTCAAACTTAAGCGACACAAGGTTAAATCACAACCTTGGTTTAACAGTGAGACTCGGGCCCTCAGACAAAAATGTAGGAAAGCAGAGAGAAAATGGAAAAAAGATAAGATGCACATATTCTATGAAATATTGAGAGATTGTCTAGCATCCTACCAACATCTTGTCAAAGCATCTAAAGCAAAGCATTTTTCAAATATCATTTCTAAAAACGCACACAGCCCGAAAACATTGTTTAGTGCAATAAACATGGCACTAAATCATGTTGCTGTACTCCCAGATGCTACTCTTGAAATGACTGAACATTTTTTGAACTTCTGTATCAGCAAAGTTGATTATCAGATCGCGCATCTCACCTACTGATTTTGACCTGTCTGCCTTTGTTTTATGCACTGCCTCTATCAATTGTTTTGAGCCTGTAGCCCTATCAACACTGATGGAAATTGTCTCCCACATACGCCTACCTTCTCCCCTATAGATGTTGTTCCTTCACGTCTGTTGAAAGAGGTTTCAGATACAATTGGTCCAAGTCTTTTATCTATTATAAAC
>JAODUK010060787.1:0-17747 GCA_027564635.1 Typhlichthys eigenmanni
GGAAGTTTGGGGTCCCTTGCTGAAGCTGCTGCCCCCGCGACCTGACTCCGGATAAGCGGGAGAAGATGGATGGATGGCACATCCTCAGGTTGGAGAAAATTATCTTTACTCACAATGGGCTAGTGTGTTAGAGTTGCATAATATTAAGTACATTCCGATTTGTTACATTATAGTTACATTACATTTAATAAAACACTGAAACTGAAAATAAGGATTACACTCCAGAAACGTGTGAATAGTAAAGGTAGCCACACATGCATGCAGGTGCAAAGGCATTTTGTTGTGGAGATGTAGACCTACATTAACAGAGCCACGCCCCTGCAGGTCATCAGCTGATCTCAATGATATCAATGACCAGACTGCTCAGCTGATCACTGCTAAGCATGCAGTTGGCCAAAATCATTCAGCTCAGACTTTTGCTCTGTTCTATGGGGCGTACAGAACTCCTTCTCCCAGAACAGAGCCATATCACCAAATATAACTAACAGAAAATGCAAATGAATATTCTGTTTGACTACAGTGGTCCTGACTGGAATAGATGAAAGGTCCCGCGCTAAGATGCCAAATCAAATAGTAATTGCTCTTGTAAATTTTTTACTGGAGAGAAGAGAGAGAGGGAGAGAGACAGAGAGATTAAAACTGTACAAGGAGAAAATAGGAGAAAAGAGAAGTAGAGAAGAGAGAGAGGGGGAAGACTGAAGAGGCCATGTAACTTTACCCCAGCAAAATGTGCCTTGCTGCCCTTCTTAACTGTCCCATAACCTCATACAGCATCTGGCATGTAGCCAGAAGAGGATGTGTGTGTGTGCATGTGTGTGTGTACAGTGAAGCTGAGGTGTCTGTTGGGGATATGAGTTTATTCAGGCATCTCCTCTGCTCATCTGACACCAAGAGACTCTGCCAAGCCTTTAACAGACCATGCATGCTTTTAAACTTAAACACTTCAATTTGTAAACAACTTGCGTTTCAATATGCTTCAGTAGATGTTTACAGAGAAAGTTCATAGCACTAATTATAATTCCCACTCACCCATCATCATTTATTTCCATATAGAACCATTCTTTTCTGTAAGAGGGTTAAGATGTCAACCAACAACCAGAGACGTGTATTTTCATTCCGGGACATTTACTTGACATTGCATGTGTCAGTCTCACTTCACTCCAAGCTATTCGCCCAATCAGCGCTCCTCTGCGTCTCTTAAATGACACTGGCAAGCACATTTAGGATAGCCAATCTAAATTTACAAGCAGGAGATAGCATGCTAAAAAGCACAGGTCCGATACTACTTTTATCTAGGCGTTCATCACCCTCTCCCATCAATTGCCCACAGAAGGGGAGTGGGTAGCTGTATCCACTGTCGGTATCCACTGACACTTTGCCAGAAGCAAAAATGCTTAATAATGCTTAACCAATAGACACCTTCAAACAAGAATCAGATCCCAAACCTTCCTTGTGATGTCCTTCATGACATCACAAGGACCCAATGTGATCAGGAAATGACTTCATTCTTATTGGCCAATTAGGTATGTTTGTGGTTAACACAACTTCAAAGCAATAGGTTTAGTAAACAAGAATGTATAAGCTTTTGGACAGTGGCCTGTGATCAATCTCATAGGCCACTGGCCAAAGCGTATACATGCTTGTCCATTAAGCCTTCAGTGTGATTGGGGAATTACTTCATACCAGTTTGCCAAATATCAATTGTGTGTTGTCTTCACACCTCTAAAGTCTGAGGGCTTAATGGACAATCATTTATAAATATTTGTCCAGTGGTCTGTGTCCAATATCAGCTTCCTAACCGTAGTGGGTCTTTGTGAAATCATATTTCTGACATCACAATCTGTTTACATTAAAGAAACCCAAAACGATGTGGGAGGGAGTTGATTCTTGACCATTTACAGAATGTGTGATTACACCTACAAAGGCAATGGGTTTAATAGGAAAATGGCCTAGGATAACTATTAGCTCACAAGCCATGTGGTGACTCAAGGAGTGACTTCATTCTTATTGGCAAATTACCTAATGTGTTTAGGGGCAAATACAACTACAGCTGAATGGACAAGCATTTTAATTTAATGGGTTTAAAAATAGGGTCTGGCTTGCTAAGTTCGAACTCGGGAGAAAACGCCTCTCCCTTCAATGCAATAGGGTGTTCCCTCAGAAGCTCCGCCCCACACATTGGAAACACACAGCGAGGGCTATGATATTGATGTTGTGAGAGGTGTTTCCTTGTTCCTATTTACGGAGCCAGGGCTGCTATCTTCTGCTATCTTGCTGACATATTTTAACCTAACATGCCACATCGAGTGTTAGACACATGTCCATCTGGAGAGCCGTCCAATGAAATTGTTTGAAAAGGGCAGGCACTTTCAAAAAATACGTGGCAGTCGTTTGGCTGAATCATCTGTCTGTCTGTCAATATGTTGTTTTCAAGTTGCTTTAGCTGTCGTCACACCTAAATCACGCCCGTAGCTTTCTATGACGCTGATTGGTCAGTTCAGTTGCCACTCGGCCTCAGTCACAAGGATTTAGAGCTCTAACGACTGCAGTATCAGGATGGTCTCGCGAGGGTAGACATATTTCCCATCATGCCAAAATCTGCCTCACAATGCTGTTTATAATTTTAACAGCTTGTCAACTCCACCTCCATTCCTTGTTTTGTCAGATACTGTGTACTATTCTTGCAACCCTCTCTCTCTCTCTCTCTCTTTCTGTTCCACACTCCCCCTTTCCTTCCACAGTTGTCCTCACATATTAAGTTCCCTGTCTTAAGAAGCAGAATTAGCTCCTGGCATCCCAAACACTTGTTATCTTCTCCCACTGGATATAGAAAAAAAAACATGGATGGAGGAAATCAGAGACACAGCGAAGGCAGACAGAAACAGACATGCATACCAGAGGCACAGAAAAGACACAAATGAGATGTTCACAGTTTGATGCCTTTAAAGCATGCCGCCTGCTGGAGCGCCAATGCTTCTTTCAACACTCCACAACGAGATTGTTACAGGGTTGTGTTTATGCTGAGTGACCCTGTGTATACAGTATATGCCATAGAGTGAATATATCCTAAAGGCTCTGCATTGAGCCAGTGCTGTCCCTACTAAAAATACATTTGAGATCTGTTTCTTGAGCAATACTAACCTCAAATCTTCAGACTGCCAATGTTTGGCTCAGACAAGATACTGCCCTACTGAGCAACTGATACCTGTTCAAAATATGTTTTTTGATACAATGTGTTATAAGGCAATTTAAGAGGACAGTAAATCCTTGTGCGTTTGAAATATATGTGAGAAATACTGTATCTTGAGCCAGGGCTTGGACTGGGGTTTCACACAGTGAGAGAGATGATCTTTAGTAGACATTAGCACTTAGTGGTAGTCCAGACGTTTCACTTACAGACAGTATGAAGTCTGACCTCTCTCTGGCAATTAACACACGTTGGTTTAGACTTTCGTGATATAAGACATGTTGATAGAGAGCAACGGAGACAGAGATCAATATACAGTGCAGTAGAGATGACGATATACAGTATAAAGTCCCTATGGACTTGCATTGGTTGCATTAAATAATCAAATGAGTTTGGTTATACGCTGTGTGGTATAGGATACTGTTGGCATTCAGATTGACTGGAACCAATTTGATTATTTCTTTCAACAAGCTGAGCTTGTAATAAGATAAGATCATTGTATAATGTGGGGGATTAGACAGGTTTTGATAATATACTGTATTTTAAATTATTTTCTTTGTGGTTTCCAGGCATTTGAGGTCTTGCATGGTGAGCAATTTGAATGTATTTGTGTGCTTGTGATAGTTTGTGGAATGTTAACCCTTCATGTAAAATATGTTTCTCTTGCTCAAGGATTCCTTGCTAGTATTGAGTGTACTGACCTTTAGCTATGCTGTCTAATGCAGTCATTAGAATGTCTTTATATTAGTCACATGTCATATATAGCCTACTCATTTACAGACACTTATTTTGATCTTGCTTATTATAGGTGAACAGATTATTACAAAGAAAACAGAGCTCCGCTAAAAGGCATGTAGTGCCTTTAATGTGCCACCAGGGAGGGTACAATTCTCTTCTTGTCACATTCCATCAAAGAGATTTACAACAGTTGGCTTCAAGTTGGTCAGTGGCATTTGGAACTTGACATAAGCTAGTTTGGACTTCAAAGCAAATGGCAGCACATATTATATCAACAGCATTTGAACAACACGAAGACCCGATTATATACATGTAAAAGAAGAACTACTCGACTTCATAAGAGGTTCCCCACCCCCACTTTAAGAACTTGTGTCATGTGATCTGCCCTCAGCCTTGTTCTTGGTCAGCACGTGTCTATAAAGAATGCTTTGAGTATGTAATGGCTGTAGTTCAACTTTCACCACTTGTCCACTCTAAGTGGCTGATTTAACATGCTAGTGGCTTTTTTATTTGTCTAACAGTTTACATGAAGACTTCATTAAACTTTGGCAGCGCTCCATAGGAGCGACCGCGAAACGATCAAGGCTAATATTAGTGTTTAACAAGCCTGTCGACACCATTATTGCCCCTGGGTCCAGCGGAGAGAGGGATAGGGTGTTAGGGGTCACATGCGTGTGTGTGTGTGTGTATGTGCGTGTGCATGTGCGTGTACTTTTCATGCAGCTACTGCAAATCTAAAATAGTTTTACTAGCAAAGGTCACTGTATTATAAACAATGTATTTATCATTCAATTGTAGACCTATAAGCACCTTGATTTGAACTCACCTGGGCTGGATAGAGGTAAAACAGATACCATGTAGTTGTAGTTGTAACAGCATAGTAAAACACAATATCATAGCTTCTATTATTGCTAATTAATAATAATATGAATACATAGAATTATATCTTATATAATAATCTTATACAAGATTAGAACAGTGCCATTTTATATTTTTTTGAAGAGGGGGACAACATGTGATCCAGAAGTCGTTGGTTTGAACCCCGCTAACACCTCACCAAGTGTCGAGGTGTCCCTGAGCAAGACAGCTAACCCTAACTGCTCCCGGTGGTCAGGTCACCATCGGTGTATGAATGTGTGTGATAAATGGGTGAATGTGAGGCAATACTGTACAGCGCTATGAGTCTGTCTTTGACATACAGTATGATGTTATCAACATTGGCGTCCTTGCAAGAAAAGCTTTGTCTTTGTTGTTGGCTATGTTGGCTATACAAAAAAGAAAAAAATGTCATGGCCCTAATCCTTTTCACAAAGAAATGGTTTTGTGCTTTTCAATGTGAAATATGTTAAGAATGACCCAATGCTTTATTTTCATTCCACACCCTCAAATGACAAACACACACGCACACACACACACGCACGCACGCACGCACGCACGCACGCACGCACGCACGCACGCACGCACACACACACAGGTGTGACACCTGAGTCTGGAGGTCCAGTTTCAGCTTCCCATGGTTACATCCATTAAAGCCATGCTGTGTGTCTCTTTTACCCACAGACAGCCCCATTAGCACCTGGCCCATTGGCCATAACAATACCTTCACCTGCATTATTCAGCCCGACTCTACTAATGAGGAAACCCTATCTGACACACAGAACCACCTTCCCACCTTTCCACACACACACACACACACACACACACACACCTACGCACATAGCAAGGTTACAAGGTAACATAAAGGAATGGTTAAAAACATAAACTGTTAAATATAAATATATAGCATGGCAGCCTATTGCACGCTTCCGAAAGTAATTTATATAAAATAAACGAAAAAGGTTTACGGATGTTTAACCCCACTTCCTTTCCATTTTTCTCCCTACCCCATCCCACATTCCCTGCAAATAATTAACGATGTAAAGAATTACTAAACATATTGAAAAAAACAACTGAATGAAATTAAAACTATAAAACACAAGAATACAGAAAACTATAGCTCAACTAAACTTAAACACTCTGCCCATGAACAACATCACTGTCAGCTCTGTTAGCAAGACGTGAGAGGCTGGCACCACCTCATATTGACACACTGTGGAGGTTTGAGGTCACGTCACGGTTGTTTCCAGAAAACTAACCCTGCTGCCACCATATTACAAGCATCCACAGCATCCATGACGTGTTCTCCTGTACTACTGCAGAGGACAGTGAGACCTGCTTAGTTAGTCTTTCTCCCTGCTGTCAGCATCCTCTATTCATCTCACTCGTTCACCCCATCATCTCCGTGACCTCCGCTCCCTCTCTCATCCCCTGTCGTTTCCACGGGTGCCATCTAGCTCCCTCTCTCATCCCCTGTCGTTTCCACGGGTGCCATGCAGCGTTTCTAGCTGCCACTCTCAAACCTGCACGTGTCCACTTTATGTTTGTTCTCGTCCTTCAGTCAGCGTTTTCAAAGTGAAACAAACACACACAAATACTCACGCGCTCACACACACACACACGCAGTCCCACGCAGCAGTACAGCTATGAGGGGTGCACAAAAAGCCTTACATAGGAATATTGTGATGACAGGCCGAAGGTAAACAAGATATGAGAGATAGAGAAAGAGAGAAAGATGGTAGAGGGGAGGGGGGTGGGGGGTGGGGGGGGGGGGCAGGCTGCCAGCTGCTAATAGCCAAGGAAAGAGGAGATGGGGAGAGAGAAGGAAGGAGGGAAGGGGGCGAGCAAAATAGTCGGCGGGATTGTCACGGTGGCTCCAACATCAGCCTCGGTGCTCAACACCCCAACAAAATGCACCGGCACAGGCCGCTCCCATTGGCCGAGAGTCCCACCAATCAGGGCACAGGAATGTAAGGTGCCTTTAGGTTAAACCCAATCCCAAAAATGTGAGCGACAGCATATGTGTATGTGTGGAGGGAGAGAGAGAGCGAGAGAGAGAGAGCGAGAGAGACTGAGAGAGAGACTTAGAGAGAGCAAGAGAGGGAGAGAGAGAGAGAGAAGGAGAGAGAGGGTGGGAGACAGCAAGAGAGGGAGAGAGAGAGAGAAGGAGAGAGAGGGTGGGAGAGAGCGAGAGGGGGAGAGAGGGGCTGGAAGTGTGTGATAAGCATGCTGGTGCAGAGGTTCTTGTACTGGGGGGAGCTTTGGTTCGTCTGGGCTGCGCTCTCTGATGCTTCCTCTGCCTCAGTGAATATAGAACAGTGAATAAATTATAGGCTGCCTTGTGCTAGCCCGAGTGCATGTAGCGTTTGGTCTGTGTAGCTGTGGTTCTCCTCTGTAGCAACAACTGGCTCCATATAGCGAAGACCTCAGTCAGTACACTGGGATAAGGAGACCCTTCATCTGGTGGAGCAGGATAGATGTATACACTGTACTGTGTGACAGTTATATCCTACTGGAGCTTGCTGCAGCCTAACCCCGCCGTTTACAATTGAAGTCACCTTTGCAGTTAAACGGCAAGGAGAAGCTTCAGAAGGTCCCTGGGCTCAGAGCGTTTGAGAACGAACACCTGCACCATGATCTTAGGTAAGATGCAGTGGCATTGATTTTGCCCTCTCTTTTCTCTCTCACTGACGTTTTTGATTAGTTGGTCATGTTGATGGCCACATTCCTGTCATCTAGCCAGGAATCCCTTCAGAGAACATACTCTGGTTCGGTGTGTGTGTGTGTGTGTGTGCGTGTGCGTGTGCGATGCACTTAAATGCCGTCATAGATGCCTTTGTAAGTCAGGTTTACAGGACTACCGGTTTACGACACGACGAGGTCTCTCGTGCACTGTATGCTGATAGCGGCCGTGTGCGTGTTACTGGCGCCATACTGTGCTCAATTGATTCTAATGCTATGGCTTTACATGTACGCCACAGTGGTCTCCACAGTTGATTATAGGGGAGCTATAGCAGCCCGATGTATCATGACAAGACGAGCTCTCTGTCAACAAGGTGCCCTCTTCTTTCGTTGCTTCAACGCATGCTTGCACTTATCCAATAAGACTGATATGCACACACATAAACATGGGAATGTTTGAATCATTGGAGGTTATGTAGATGACCTTTTTTTTATTAATTACCTTTTATTTTTAATGGTAATATTTAAAATTCAATAATTTCTTCACTGTAATGTAATTATTGCAATGGCAATGGAAACACATTTTATTTCAAACGTCAAATAATTATTTTCAACATTTATAACTCTGTTTACTCTGAATATGAAAACAGTATAGTATAGTTTAAATATTGTCCTCTAGTGTATTCTTATTCAATGTCATATCCTTAAACTCATAGTAATCCCGTCTTTCTGCATGGAGCTCAATTTGAGATAGAAAAAAACACATTGAAATCTGACCTCAACAACGAGGAATGATAGGGTTGTGTGTATACAGTGTGAGCTTCCAGTCCAACATGAAGGGCCAGACACTAAAATAGTACCTGTGATGATAGGTGATAACAGAAATTATGCTGACAAAGCAAAAATGGAGGGACCTGAATATAAGGGGGAGAAGAGGTTTGAGACAAAAAGCGGTCTGAGAACATTAAATACTCATGGCAGGCCAGAGACTTGTGTTCATGCGTACCTGTAGTAAGTAAATGGCATTGTTTTTAGCTCCTCCCCTCTCTAGCAAATTAATGTATCTCATCTTAAGTAAAGGGACATTTTTGGATTATGAACTTCAAAACTGTAGCTTCCTTTGTTGTTATAGAATTTAAATAAAGGAAAATAAACAAATATTTTAAATGGCAACAATTTGAGATTATATTTATAATATACCAGTATATTATATTTATGAAAAACAATGAAACGCAAAGAACATGGTGAAATCTGATTATATGTGCATAACAATTAGCGCAATGAATTGAGATAAGGACACTACAGTGTTTAACGTTAAATAGCCCTTCAAATGTCTTGAACCACATCAACCCAGAGGCTTTCTTCCTGCATCACAAATGTTGTCCCCCATCCCCCAAGTTTGTCTGTTTTCTATCGAGTAGAAGAATCTAAACAGGCCTCATCAGCAATAGGTTGTGAAATACATTAACTAAAGCCTGCACCTCTTCCTTGATACAGGAGATGAAGGAATGCAGTTTAGTAACTCTTGCAAGTCTCATTATGAAGGTTTCAGGTCTTTATTTATTTAGAAATCGTGCGTTCTTCTCATTTAGTTCAAGACCTTACTCAGCATCATAGAGGTTATGGTTTACAGGACTGTACATGGTTGCTGATCACTGGACATAACTGGAGACAGGAGGTTAAAAGTTCTTCATACATGTGACAGCGTAGTGCGTTTGCTAGTTCACACAATTAACGCCATACATTCTTGTGTAAGGAGTACAAATGAATGGACAAATTAATCACAGCTCCATGTCTCCCTGAAAAAGAACATGACCTTTAAATTGTGGGCTGAAAAGTATTGACATTTGAAGTGGAGAAACATTGCTTCTGTTCTGTAGGTCTGGCAGACTGACATATATGTCTGTGGGAATCTCCAGCTGCAAGCAGGCAGAGATTAGAAGGTCAAATACCTTCGGAGGTCTCATTTTATATAAAGCCCTGCAAGCCAAAATCACAGCTTCAACAACATAACATCTGTTATATATTTGTGCAGTAAATGAAGAGCTACAAATGTTTCACTGCCATAAATCAGAATGAAAATTGTGTCTAGCCCACACTGTGAGCTGTGGGCTGGCTTTTAAATGCTAAAGAAGCCCATGCATGATATATACTCTATATAGACCTGCATTGAACCAACAACCTAATCCTGCCATATGTGAGGTGCAGTAAACGTCAAAAAACAGCTTCAGGGAAAAATTCCATGAGCCCTGAAATTGACTAAATTGCTTTGGAAAAATACAAAATGTAATGACCCATTCTTTGGAAAAGATGTTTTGCTGAATGCCATTCAGCTTCATCTTTATTCTGTTGTTGATCA
Source organism: Typhlichthys eigenmanni (assembly GCA_027564635.1). Taxonomy (NCBI): domain Eukaryota; kingdom Metazoa; phylum Chordata; class Actinopteri; order Percopsiformes; family Amblyopsidae; genus Typhlichthys; species Typhlichthys eigenmanni. The sequence continues at coordinate 9,843 of JAODUK010060787.1, forward strand.
GTTGTTGGAACAGTGTTCCATAGGCAGGTGCACTCCTTGTCTTTGTGCATGTTTGTCCATGCGACTGTGTTAAATGGTTAGGTTTCCCTGGGTCAATATGTGCAGTCTTCTTCAATCTCCCTGGTGTGTAAATGGCTTGACAAACACAATAATAATGTGAGGCAGGGCTGCCGGCAATGCTAACATGGATCCTTTGATAGTTCAAGCTTTGTTCCATGTTTGATTTAGTTCTTCTATCTTTCATACATCAAGTCCTCGTAACAGACAGAGAGAGTAGTCGGCAGGCAGTCAGGCTCACAACGTTTCAGTGTTCCCCGAGGAGAAGCTCCTGCCAAGGCAGGTGGTTTATTAACCTTCATATGAAAGGAACTTTTGCAGGACACATTGAGGTTTTCATGCATGAAGAAGTGCTTGTCGCTGAACAAACTGGCAGGGCGAAAGACTAGTCAGTACCTCGCTACTATACAGATATGTGTTTATACATTGCCAGGCTCTTTCAACCTTTGTGTGACATTGATATTTTAGCTTACCAATGTAATGCACACTCTCACACACACACGCGCGGCGCATGACGCACGTGCACGTGCACACGCAGACGCACACACACACACACGCACACGCACACACAAAGCTTGTTTATGGTGCTGCAGCCTCCATACATTGTGTAACTGTGTTTTAATGCAATATGTTTTGCTGCTGTACTGGTCAAGCCAAAGCACACTCTACGAAGTAAAACGCAGGAATGACTGTGACAGTTAGGACAAATGGCATATAGCATATATATTCCCTGGACTTGGTTGTTCCACCTCAGGATAATTGGACCGTTAGAATAGTCAAGGACACCCGCAGCCCCTTGTGGTGGTCGGGCCTGCCTTCCATTGTCCGCAGAATGCACAGAATGCACTACAGGTCTGTGCACCTCCTCTGGTCACCTTGGACTCACCTCTAACTGCGCTCCTCCTCCCCCACTTGTACTGCTTTCCCTCTGGTTCAGGCGGCAACAGTTCTCCCCCCCACCTCCTCTTTTTTGACATGCTCCAATCGGCCCAACTGCCATTATCTCCCTCAGACCCCCTCTCTCCATGCTCCAGCAAACCTCTCCTCCTGTTCTATTCATCTATTGGATACCCAGTCTTCAAGCTGTGACTCTCCTGCCAGCACCGTGACAAGGGGGAATTGCTCAACAGGAACCGCCAGAAGACGATCAGGCACATAACTGAATGGGAGATATGCAAATATCAATTAGCGCTTTATTTTGAAATAATGTCATTATTGTTATTATGTCGCGAATAGCACTTCTGACTGGAATTGTGGTATATTAGCGCTCACGCATACACACACACACACACACATGCACGCACACACACGCATACACACACACACACACACACACACACACGCACACACAGTGCACGCCTACACATGAGCGCGCCCATATTTTAGAAATAATGTAATTATTGTTATTATGTTGCGAATAGCATGTCTGACATGTGGTGCTCGTGCATGCACACACGCACGCATGCACGCCTACACACATTCACACGCGTGCACGTATGGTCGCCATACATAGTACACAAGGATTCAAGTGCATCTATCATTAAATCAAAGTGGGAAGTGAAACCAGCCCTTCCCCTGCAACTGCGGGCTTTCTTCGACGCCCTGACCTTACATCAGCCGCCGTCACACAGTCAAGGCTTTGAAGTGCCTCCACACAGATGTACAGCGTGCATGGCATGTAAAAAGGTCTGCTAGCGTGACCAGAGGATGTTCATAAAGCTCTCTTCCAGCTGTTAGTGAGCTGCACTGCAGTGAACATAGTGTCGTATACACAGTACTCTGACCTCGTCGGTAGCAGTGTTTTACAGTGGTACAGCCCCCAGACGATGATAACACTAAGGGACAGCTACTTGCACACACAGTTACGTTACATTCACTTAACGTGACGGACTGAGGCCTTTTCATTTCAACAGCTTGCTGTGCTGTCCCGCCATGCAGAACGCATGCATGCACAGCGTAACAATGCAGTACGCCCACCGCAGAGACGCGTACGCAGTGGTCGTCAATCACTTCGGTGGATTTACTCGCTAACGACGGCTGTCACCTGTCACCGGATGCACCCCTCCCTCCCCCCTCCCCTCCACCAGGATTACATCAACTTCTCCCCTCCTTGCCGTCAAGCAGACTCTACAGAACAGAACACGCATGGATCCCGTCCGGTTCCATGAAACCTTCTCCTCTTAGCCATCTGTGCGCCTCCGGAAGCCCCAGACTGTCTCCACAGCCGCGTCGAAGAGGGAAGCGGCTTTTTGCATCAAGTCACACGAGCGCGCACACACGAGCGCGCACACACACACACACACAGGCTAATCCACAGCGGGCCATTTGGGTGCAATGCCCACACTATACTGTAGGCTGTGGGATGTTAGGGGCTTGTGTGTGGACCAGAGAGAGAGAGAGGGAGAGACCCCGCAGTGCTGCAGCCCCTCCTGACGCCTCGTCCTGGGAGGGATTCACCCCTTCCCCCTCAGCCCCCACCCCCCGTCCCTCCATCACCCTCCCTGGGTCCCCTGGAGACCACCGAGACAGGCAGGGAATACTGAGAGGCCCCAGAGACGTCACTGACATTGACATTACCTCTGTGATCATTGGCTCTGAATTGGCTAAATGAATTGCCAATTTTAGAGGCCTTAGTCACAGCATATGGGTGTGTTTGTATTGCGCGTGTGCGCACACGTGTGTGTGTGTGTGTGTGTGTGTGTGTGCGCGTGCTTGTGTAAGTGTGTGTGTGTCTGCTCCAGTTTTCTTCCTCTCTGCATCTCTTTATCTCTTTCCCACTGGCCAGCTCTTACAATCGCTGTACAATCCAATAAGCTATTACACAAACATTGATCTCTTTTCCTCACCAAAACATTTGCATTAGAAAAAAAAGGCAATAAGACGATGGAGTGCATGAGACCGGCCTGTCTGTTTATTTTACAGGAGAGAATGAGGCGTCCACTGGATTTATAGAGTTTGGCAGGGCTTTAACACTAAACACTATAACGCCCTTCAGAACGTGTCCGATCAATGCTTTCTATCCCGACGGAGACTGTTGGTCTTCACCGATGTGCTGTCACTGCACATCACTCAGTAGATACGCTAATGTTTTGGCTACATCGCACAAAATACAATACAGAGACCTGAGTAAACCAGTGTGTCAATACACCATGGTATGAGGTTCATGGACCGAGCTTTACACTCTAATCTGCTAAAATGCGGTCCTTATTTGCCAGAGGTGTGACGGGGATATGAATCAGTGGCCATTGAGAAACACATTACCAATTCACCTGACCTATTGTTTAAAAAGCAACAATCCATGCATGAAAAAATTACTTCACGTCACTTCTGTGTGGCCATGGTCTGGGACCGCTGTACTGCGGTAGAACTGGGATTGGTCTTTCCAAGTGTACATGTTAGTATTTATGTCACATTGACTTTAACGCAAATGTTTATATGTAGCATATTGTAGTTACAAATACTGTATACTTTAATAAGGCTTTGTGCATGCAACTGATGTATGAAACAGTCCGTGTCGATAATCTACAAACCAAAATACAATATTAAACATTTGTAAGCCATATCAAATATACAAAAATATGCACACTGTAAAGTTTATAATGTTTTCTAAAGCTGTGAATCAAAGTGCGTGGTCACAGATTGCTTTCTTGTCCTCTGCGCATTTGGTCAGTTTAGAGAAGTGATTATGGCCATCATGTCAGCTGCATCATTCTTAGAATATCATAATGAAATTCAATCTGTGTGAGCTCATGTTCCATCTCTGCCCTGCCCCCTCTTACCATCCCATGTAATTGGCCATGTCTGAATTGTTTGTATTCATAGGCTCCTGAGCTCAAATATCAATAGGCCTAATAGCATAGTTTTAGCAATGACCTTTGCAGTTAGCACAACACAGTGGAGACCTCTACAAAGGTCTTTAGATATCGGTTTATTTGATTGGAAAGTGAAACTTGAATTGCCGTTGAAAGAAAGCACTGCATATTTTGACCATATAAAGCCCCATTTTCAATTACTTTATTTATCCAGAGCAAATGGACTGACATAAAATCTGTTTTGAGCTAAATGATGACCGCGACCAAGCAGAGTTATGTAGCAGAAGGCTAGCGAGGAACGAACGTCTCCTTTGCATTAAATGGCAACCGTCTAAAAGTCCACCAAGTATAGATGCAGTACTGTATGCGGGGCCTCTTGCTTACTAGTATACATACGCAGTACATACTTTAAGTGGGCCTATATTGCACGCTACAATAAAATACACAACTCTTGGAATCGCTCCTTCTCTCCTTGTCCATGCCTGCCAGCCACACAGCCCAAATGAATACGCCTGAACAGGATGGCCACAGGCAGCCAAGGAAGAGGTACAAGACTTTTCCCTTCATATATTTTTCATGCTGACAACACGTTCATTCTCGCCGTGTCTCGCTGCCACAGAAAGGAGCTCCCTCTCCCGTTCCTGATATAGCCTTTCTCTCAGCCTGTCACTTCACGTGCAACACGTTTGTTGAGCAGCGAGCAGTGCGTAACAACAGACGCAGTCCTCGGGAGGAGACATCACACAGGTCGTCTCCGCGCTGATGTCGAGGCACAGGCTGGGCTGACGCTGGAGAATATGTACGGGTAATGGAAGGAAGACAGGGAATGGGAGGAATTAGCTAAACAGATGAAGAGCAGAGGGAGGGAGGGCTATGGCAAACTAAACACCCAAAACAAGACAACATGGCTGAGAAGCCCAGAGGGAGGTATACAGGTGGAGAAACGTACAGTGAAATGGGGATAGAGAGAGAGAGAGAGAGAGAGAGAGAGAGAGAGAGAGAGAGAGAGAGAGAGAGAGAGAGGATATATCTCAAGAGAACCAGCTCTGAGTCTTATAAGCTTAGTTCTCCATACTAAAATCCGATGAGTTCTTTTAGCCGCCTGTGAGAGAGGAATCAGAAACAGTGAGATGGTTTAAGGCTCGGAGGGCCAGATGCTGATGATGTTAAACAGGGTTGTGCGGATGGCGTGATGTCCCCTCTTGTTCTGTCACCCTCAACGAGGAGCTTGGCTTGGACAAAATGGTTTAAGAGAGTCCGCTGGCCATGCATTGCTCGCACACACCTCCTGAGATCAGTTTATTGCTCATTGCACATGAGCAAATTCTGTGTTCTCCATACCATGAAACCTCTGTAATGGTCCGTTGAGCACTATTGTTTTGTCCAAAATGTCCTTGTATTATTTGTGCATGTTTTTACTATAAAACAATATCAGTATCCATAAATAATCCATAGATTAGATGTTTAAGTGTGCATCCAGTAAGATACACTACACAACCGAAGAGCTTTGCGCTTCTTTGACTACACTGACTGAAATGTACATGATGATTCATTCATTTCCGTAGAGCAACAGTTGTATCAAATCTTAAGTTCTAAGCAACAACACTCTGCCTTCTCCACCTCCAGGAAGTGTGAGCCGACCAGGGCCGGTCCCTGCCTTCCTGCGGAGTCCCACCACAGTCATCCCACCGCGGCTGGACATGAAACACTTCCTACAGTTCCCCCTGGAGGCTGCTCGGCACGGCTCCATCAGCCTCTTCCACAACTTCACTAACGTGAGTGTTCTCCAGTGCTATCACATGTTCCACTGTTATTGGACACATGGCAACATTGTCATTACAATTAGAACAGATCATTGTATCCACAGAGTACTGCATATACAAAGGTGCAGGTATAGCTGTGGGCATCTTGGATTGACGGGCCCCTTAATCCAGATTTTCTGCGGTTGTTTTGCGCTTGCTTTTTGGATGTCTCCCTCCAGCCCCTCTAAGACCTATAGATAAACTGAAGGGATAAACAATCACTTAATATGTATCAGGATGGGTTTTTTTCTTGTGTCATTTTCAAAGTGAATGTTTTTGCTATTCCTTCAGTCTTTCAGTAGGGCCTTTGGGGCTTTGTTACTGACATTAATTACTATAACCTTATATGCGACCAGAAATGCAAAGTTGATAACAGCAACTTCAGAGTCTGACTAAGGAGACCTCTGTGTTCTTGGTAATCGGTCAGGGATTTGGTTTGGTGTAGACCAGACAGGGATTTATGCTGAAGTTGTTATTATGTGTATGCAAAATAAAAAAATTAAAAGATAAATAAATAAAATAATAACCTTCATGATTATAAATTATAAAATGTATAACTATAAATAATAATTACATTTTCACCTGCTTCCTAGATAAATCCTATTCAGTCATGTTGAAAGGTCACCCCAACTTCAGAACTCGGAAATCAAAATGATCTTAGAAACAATGTGAGGGTGTGTTCATGTGCATCTTACAAGTATAGGCAACTCTTTAGTCTGCTACTATTTCCCATAATTCCGATAGCATGAAGCAAGCAAACACACAACTTTCATCTTAAAATAACCCATTATAGCCTTTCATGCCCCATAACACAAGTGAATCTGCTAAATGTGAATTTAGCCTGGTGACATATTATGAACACATATTCCATACCATAATACATTTAGCAATATATGCATGGATTGTCAGGAAGTAATACAGTATTTCAGTTTATGTGTCATTATTGTGACCAGAGACAGGTGACAAAATGCTGTCACTTAAATAATCAAAAATTGTAAGATGTTTGCTTTCTGCCTACTCAGAAACTGTTCAGGCAAATGTTTTACTGAAATACAATGAGTTACAATCAATATTATAAGAGGCTGTGTTTCCCACAGTCAGCATCTTCACTGGCTCCGGTTCATTTCCAGATTGGATTTCATGTGAAGGTCAGTTTGGTGGCACACATAGAGGCATACACCTTTATCGACCTCATCGACTCTCCCACGAGATAAAGATTTGTTTGTGCTACAAGATTAATATTTAGTGAGGCATATTTGGCCAAAGCATCGCCATTCAAATTGTTGTCTCTGTCGCACCGTAATTTGAAGCTAATGCCACTGAATAGTTCAATTGATATTGCGAATGAAGCTTTGTTATTGGAGTGGTCATTTAAGTCAGAGACACGGAAAGGTATACTTATCCAATGTACAGTATGATTACTATTATTAATGTGTCACCTTTTACACTGCAATGTAGCTGCAGTAGCGTAGCCAGAAATGTGCGTGTGGGTGTGCGTACATGAAACTAGGTGGGCAATAACAATTGGTCTAATAGGTCTATTACAAGTACGCTATTTGTGCAAGTAGGCTACAAGTCTAATAGTATGATATTACCATTTTTGTGATCACCGCCAGCTTTGTAATAACACAGGTCAATGAAGGTCTACAATATTATGCCGGTAGCCTACCTTAACAATAGCCTATATTTGTGATTTTAGCACATTGAACATTATTCATGCAGTTTTGATTGATATTAGTGACAGCATGTGCAGTTCATAATAACAATGTCGATCAATTGATCCATATGATCATCAATGCTCACCGGCAGCCAGGTGGGTGAACCCACCGCACGTCAAGAATTTATCGCACAATGTTCGTCTAATCTGACATGGTAACGATCGTGAAAGACAAAAAAGTTGTGTAGCATTAAAGGAACACTAGCAGACGCTTCCATTTTCCTCTCGCGCATAGACCAAACATGTTTAGCCCCGCTGCCCCCTTGCTCTATAATCTCATCGATCTGATGAGATTGTGTTCTGATTCTACAGTGCAGGTGTTACGCCTAATTCTGTGTCCTGCCGAATTCAGTGACCCTTTTGAAAGTGCGCATGCGCCACCTAAAATCATGTACAGTCTATTAGTGTGTGTGAGTGTGTGATTTCTCGTGCACTTTTTATGTCTCGCTCCCGAAGTGTTTTAGTTCGGGAAAGGGTTACTAAAAGGTTAGATATATCGATGGTGGTTTGCTCTGCA
>JAODUK010060797.1:0-17746 GCA_027564635.1 Typhlichthys eigenmanni
TTGTCACATGAAAAGATATGCTCACATATTTGCAAATATGTGAGGGGTGTACTCACTTTTGTGAGATACTGTACACTCTAGTGACCAGCTGTTGAACCCACTGCAGGTTTACGACCGTGACCTGACCACTGATGACTTCATGGGCTCTGCCAGCATTCTGCTCAGTGACCTGAATCTTGACAAGTAAGGGCAGCATATTCTCTTTTCAAACACGAGCCGTCCTCAAAAGTGTATTGTAATATTGAAATGTTATGACAATCCTTTAATGCAGGCTCAGTGAGCTGTCCCTGCCCCTGGATGACCCAAACAGTCTGGAGGATGACATGGGGGTGGTCCTGGTGGACGTGTGTCTGTCCCTCAGGGATGGAGATAGCAAGAGAAGCTCTGTAAAGTCCCACAGCCAGACGTATTTCCTGCATGCACGCATGCTGTTGTGTTGGTTTGTTGTGCTTGCGGCTTACTAACCACTCTGCTGTTTTGTTTTGCACATAACATGCATGCTCCTGTGACAGAGATGGCCTCAGAAACACAAGCGAAGTAGCTGGGTAAGACATAACCCAACTCCGTCTAGATTAGCTTGATGTCTAAGCGTCCTATTCCTCTTTGGACAGTAGGGGGCAGCAAACATCTTTTTAATTGTCCATAGGCTCTAGTGAAAAAAGAAATTCAATAGATTAGATGTTTCATTCTATTAGTTTATATAGCGTTCAGTTTTGTTTTCTTCTTGCATTATACTTTCCAGCACTGGGCAGTAGTTTGATGTGCAGGTATACACAGAAAAGCACTGCACCAGACAGCTTGATGTGCACAAATCAAATGAAAGTGAAAATGTATTTCCTCACAGCAGTCTGTCCTTATGTTAATGCTCATTATCACAGAAAGTGCCTGCGCTCATTCTGCATACTGTCTCTCTGACTGTGATTGACGTGTGGCCTCATTAGAAGTACCTAGATTTTTTGGTTCCCATGTCTGTTTAAAAACAGAATATCTCATGTTGCGTATGGTCTGTGGGTGATGCATGCCCCTCACGTATTTACCGTATGATATTGATATATTTCTTTTCATAATGTATATTTGCTTTACTGAGGAGTATCTGCTTACAGTATTTTAATTGGTTTGACTGTCCTCTCCTCTCCCCGCCTCTCCTCTCCACTCCCGTCTTCGCTTCCTCTCCTTGTCTCCTCTCCTGTGCAGTCAGGCGTGTCTCAGAGCACTCGTCTGTCCGAGTCTCTGAAGAAGAACCAGCTGTGGAGCAGCGTGGTGATGGTGACCCTGGTGGAGGCACAGGGCCTGACAGTAGAGGGCGCAGGAGAGCTGTTCGTACGCTTCAGCCTGGGAGACCAGAGGCACAAAAGCAAGGTGCTGCTGCCTGGATGGCTATGTGTTGCTGTCACTAGTCCTAGGGTTAGATGAACCAATGGGATGTTATCAGTATCTGCAGAAGCCTGATAACGACCCATTAATTTGAGTCAGGTGTGTTGGAGCAGGGAGACATGTTTAACATGCAGGGCAGTAGCTCTCCAGGACCAGGGTTGGGCAGTCCTGCTCTAGATTCATTACATCTCAAATCTTATTAATACTGTTTCGTTTTTTAGAAGGGAAACACTGACATGTGTTAGTTACTTGGATTTATATACATCTCGTTAACGCATGAGTGAACAGCAAATGCTGTCTCTAGAGGGAACAGCGAAAGAGACTGTCTAACTTTTCTACAACTAATATTCATACTTGTTTAAATAATCAATATCTTTTTCTCATTACCAGAAGGTTACGTCCTCTTCGTATTGGCATTGCCATGAACTCGTGTGCAGTGGCCTTTTGATCTTCAATTTAATAGTGGGGCTAAATAAAATAATTAGTGTAAATAAAATCTGCTAGTTCAGTCTAAAAGCAGGAGAACGACGAGAGAGAGAGTGCATTCATTATCGATATCTGTCTATTTAATACTACAGACAAAGTTCGCACCACAAAGATGAACATATCTCCACAAACAATTGGTTTACCATTTGAGTTAAATTTGGAATACTCTTCATGAGAGGACCAAGGGGAGAAATAGACTGGCTAGACGTTCATGGTTTATATGAACCTACAACAACAGAATCATACTTAATTGATTGCACAATAAATGTAACGTGTAGAGGACCACAAAATGCTGGCAGTTTACACTATTGAAAAACATATAGGCTACAACCTTTGACATGCAAGTTATGCAATTATGATAGGTTATATTCATTCATTCAAGTACAGGCAGAGCCATGGCTCTGAGTACAGGTACGACACATATCCCACACAGAAACTAAACACCAATTTGATTTGTATCACTACGAAATAAAATGAGAATATAGGCTACCAGTCGGGAACACAGCGGAAGAAAGGGTTAAACATATCGGCTTATTGCACCTGACCAAGTCAATAAAGTAGGATACATTAGCTGGCGTTTAACTAATGTACCTAATGTGAAAACTTCTAGGCTACAGCTTGTAATTCAGGATGTTTTTGTGTTGCTTGCCAACATTTGCAAGACTATTTGTGATAAAAAAAAGCCCCACAAATGATTAAATAAACAAACAGATCACCCTATTGCTTACTATCCTATGCCTATTACCAATAAACGACGCATGCTGAACCACAGCTGTGCGGTAGCCTGTTTTTACACACTCCCTGATATTTGTCCGACTGAGTAGGTGTGCCTGTTAATCTTCCTCCTTCCAGGGCAGCAACGTAACCCTTCCTAGTGGCAAAAAGAAAAAGAAAAAACATCCCCACTTATTAAAAATGGCGATTCCATTTCCTGCTCCTGCAGCATCAACATGATAATATTCGTAGCTGGTGTGGTCACCATTGTGATTTATTTTGGATTTCTCCTGCAAACCTCACCATAGCTGTGGAAATTTCTGGAATGCAGACCGATGCAGACAGGCAGTAGAGCAGAAGCTAGAACAACATTAACTAAAATTATTATTGTAACACAAATCATTATTATGTCATTTATGAAAATAGATGATGTTATAATAATAGATAATATTTAAGATTATATATTTAGATTATAATTTGACACTATAATAGACAGAATGTATATACAGTTATTACAGTATAATTTGCAGTTAATTATGGTAGGGCTATGCCCCACTTGCCCTGCACGTGTGTCCTCTCAAACAATGCGCTGCGCCCTCACCTCGGTCCGCGTCTTTTCCGACAGAACCAATACACATAATCAGATCTGCGCCATTGTGTGCACGTTGAATCTGAACGGCCAAACGTTAGACACTATATTGGCCTAGTTCTGTCGTTAGACCAGTCAGAGATCCATGGGGCCCCGACTTGGGGGGATTTTGAATGTGTCGTTGCAGTAGGCTACTGCGCATTGCCACTGATAAGCGAAGGGTGTTCAGTGACGTTCATGTTGTTGTTCAGTGGCCGTCGGGGGCCCCAGGCACTTGCCTGCCGTATCCCGATGCCTCTGTGTCCCATATACAGGCACGTATGTCAATACACTTTTCCCCCACAATCCCTTTCTGTTCAGAGCCAATGTAAATCAGCCAATCCCCAGTGGAGAGAGAGGTTCACCTTCAACCACTTCCAAGATGGTCCAGACATCATGGAGGTTGAGCTCTGCTCCAAGGAAGGACGTCGCAACCATGAGAGTCTCGGCGTGTAAGGCTTGACTAACACGCTTGTTAGTTCCTGTGTGTATGTGTGTGTATGCATGTATGTGCTTTTATGTATGTAATTATCTGTGTGCGCTTGCGTGCGTGTGTGTGTGCACATGCAGGTGCGAGGTGGATCTCTCTAGGCTTCCTGTCAACCAGAGGCAGCTGTTCACACACACTCTGGACCAGGGGAGAGGTTGTGTGGTCTTTCTGGTCACACTGAGCATGTGCAGTGGCATTTCCATCGCTGACCTCTATGCCCCACCCCTCGATGAACCCCATGAACGAGAATCACAGCAGGAGAAATATGTCAGTATATGTTTTAAATGCCTTTTATGTCCTCATACAATCCATATATTAGCATGATTAGTACAGATAGGTTAATTTTGTTAATATTACATTTCCTTTTTGTAAAAAAAGGTCAGTTCCCAAATCACAGTTTATAACAAGCAAGTCAAATGCAGGTGTGACATTAGTAATGGATTGTAGCCAGTTTTCTCTGACCTATCTTCACACTCCCTGTCATATAGCCAATACATTTAGAGCATGGTAAAACAAAGAAGACAGAAATGTAGCGTCCTGCTTGAATATGTCCAGAATGACATGGATAATGTAATGTTACGGGACCTTTTAACGTGACTTACATATGAGCTGTGCCTCTCTGCCTCATTCCATTTGAAGACGTTGTGCTATGATCGTGGCATGTCATTCAGCATTTCTAAGACTCTCTGTGCTACGTTTGTTCTTCAGAGTTTTAAAACGTCCCTGAAAAACCTGGCTGACGTTGGTTTCCTGCAGGTCAAGGTGCTCAAGGCTGGTGATCTGCTGGCTGCAGATTTAAACGGTACCACCCTGCTTTAAATCCACTGGCATCTCTGTTTGATTATGCAACACAGCAAGGAAAGCATGTTCCTGCACTTCTCTGTTTTCTGCAGGGAAGAGTGATCCGTTTTGTGTTCTGGAGCTGGCCAATGACAGGCTACAGACGCACACCGTGTACAAGACCCTGTACCCCGAGTGGAACAAAGTTTTCACATTGTTAGTTTCATATATTATATATATATTATATATTGCAAAATATCTCAATTTTAGCAACTTATTTGAGATATGTTCTGTTTAATGTTGAGTAAAATAGGTGTGGGATATAGTGTATTGGGCTTTGGTTTGTATTAGTAATTTTAATAAATCAACTTACAATATCTTGAAAACAGTTGAAAACAATTTCACAAAAAAGCATTGTGTGTTGCCTTCTTCAGCCCAGTCAAAGATATTCATGAGGTTCTGGAGGTGACCATCTTCGATGATGATGGAGACAAACCTCCAGACTTCTTAGGAAAGGTCGCCATTCCCCTAATCATGGTATGTAGAGTTCACCACACAGAGACCAGTAGACACCACACCTCTGCAGTATATACGAGAGTGGTGTTTACCTTTGTACAGATCGTGATCTAGTGTGACTGCACCTGTGCTCTGAGCAGATCCAGAATGGACAGCAGATCGAGCTCCCGCTGAAAAAGGAGGATTTAGGCAGCCGCAGCAAAGGCACCATCGTTCTGGAGCTGGAGGTTATATTCAACCCTGTAAGTAGGCACAGTCCACAGAGCCTGATGGCTGAATCTCAGCTATGAGGCCCTAGGACAGAGAGGCTCATTAGTTCATGTACACGCCTTGACTCTATTTGTTCGCTTTGTATGTTTTTGATCAGGTCAGAGCCAGTATCAGAACCTTCCAACCCAAGGAGAAACGATTTGTAGAGGATAATCCAAAGTTTTCCAAAAAGGTTGGGCAGTTCAGTGTTTCCCTCTAGGGATAGTCTTTGTAAAAAACAATGTGTTAATTTCACATATGGGGCAACCTAAATACTTTATCAAAACTCATTAGTGTACATCCACGTATGCTAAAAGATTAAATTAAACATGCATACTATAAGACCAAATATATATGTGTATACAATACATGTACTGTATGTATGTGTGTGCATACTGTATATTAGCCTAGGCTTTGGTATCTTCCTAACTGGATAGTTGTGTTCATCGGTGTACCAGGTTCTGTCCCGAAACATAGTGCGGGTGCGTAACCTCTACAAGGCCATCATGACCACCGTCAGGTACATCAAGAGCTGCTTCCAGTGGGAAAGTGTTCAGAGGAGCCTGGGAGCATTCCTGGTGAGCATTTAAACCGCTCATCATCATCACCATCATCTGCTATTGTGCTGCTCCTCCCACGGCCTGGACAGCCCCTCCGTGAAGAACCCTCCCAGACAGAATCTTAATTAGTGAGCCGGTCACACACACGCGCACGGTCGTGCGATAGATGGGAAACACAGGCTTGGCCATAGTGGCTCTGCGTGTCTTCCTGCATGGCCTCAGCTGAGAGGCTAGAGTCTCAGTGGAGATGAGATGCAGTCTATTTTTGTTCTACTTCCCTGACAGCTCATTAACCTCCGACCAATCCAAGCGCCGTTTGATTTTTTACCCACCATCATTAATAGACGACAGGTTCAGTGAAAACACAACCTTCAGCAAGAAGAATTATAATAAGACATCATGCTAGAATAAAGTTAGTGTTGGTCTCTGCATTATTACCTCTCTGCTGTAGATCAATACTGCATATGGCAGCCTATGCATTAACAATTCAGGGTCAAAGAAAGTTCCTTTTGTTTTTACAACTAGCCACCTGTAGATGGCGGTAGAGGTGTTTTCCATCATACAAGGACATTCTTGGGTGGCTGCCTAAGACTGGGTGAAGTTGTACACCAGCCAATGGTACAGTTTGTTCAATTTGCTGTGAAAAACAGGAGCTGTCGTGCAGAGCTGTTATTTGAACGGATGCCACTGTCTGTGGTTTAGCATGGAGTTGAACGTTCACAGCCAGGTGGTTGGATGAAAGCAGGTGTAAACCTGATTTCCTTAAAGGTATAGTCAGTCATTCTGGAGGTAGCTTGTTGACATTTTAACTCGATCAAAACAAAAACACCTCTACCTTAAATGCCATAGGGTGCTCCCTCAGAAGCTCCGCCCCACATATTGGAAACAAATTGCCACGGCTAGGGTGTTGTTGTGTCTGCACAAGCTGATGTGTGTTCCCATTTACATAGCATGTGCACGCACACAGCACGGGCAACTAACGGACCCTGAGTATGACAAAAAGTCTATTAGCTTACAATCGCTGATAATACCTTTAGAATCTTTTAACATGGGAGTGCAAATACCAGTGAATAACTTAATGACTAAAACATGATCTTTCTGTTTTTGGAATACCCAATTCCATTTGGTGTCTGGCGAAACCATTCCACTGTTTCAGGAAATCCCCTTGTAGCTGGCTGTAGGCCTACTGAGAGTGAATAGAAATACATGAGACTAATACTAATGTCAGCATGTTTAATGACTAATGACTCAGAGAGAGAGAGAGACTTCAAACAGAACCATCTGTCATTTCTTGAAATGTGTAAATACCGTAGCGTCTCGTTAAGCCACATAGTAGTTCTTAGTATATACCATCAATGTGTTTATTGGCACTATTAGAACACGAAGTAAGTCGCACTAAAAGGCCACCGGCTCCTTCTGAACGCGTGTCCACGATATGACACGAACTTGGTAAACGTTGTCCTTAAGGGTGTACCTTCTCAGATGATCAAATGCACTGAGTTGCAGTCCAGTCCTCGCATGTTAGCGTGAAGCAGCACTGCTATTCTGTCCAGTAGATTTCCCAAGCGTTAGCATTGCTTCATTATTGTATTCCTCATACCAGATCATATTTCCAAACCCCTCTCACCGTCCAGACTCTCTTATGCCTGTCAAGTTGAAATGGAGCGCAATTATCGCCATGGTTATGGCCCACGTATACATTTCTAGCAAAGCGTGACTGGGCATCTCTGCTCTCTCAGGCACTCCTTAGTCTCCAGCAATAAAACCCTTTTAGTGGAGGAATTAGTCTCCTCCTCCCCCTCTAGGCCTTGTGACAGCACAGACAAGAGTATGCTTGGTGTTCTGCACATTAGGACTGTTTAGGACTCTGTGTGTGTGTGTGTGTGTGTGTGTGTGTGTGTGTGTGTGTGTGTGTGTGTGTGTGTGTTTATGAAGGGGGCTGGGGTTGACTGTGATGTCTTCACCAGATGTTCCCTTCAATTTTATTAGCATATGAAAACATGTAAATCCTCCGCATGCTGGTTGGCATGGCGCTGCCCTCCACGTAGGATTATTGTATAGCTCCATTTAGCTGCACAACTGAGACATCACAAGCCGTGTTTCTTTATCCCTTTTACGGTGCCTATAAGACGACTTCACATTGTGTCACAACATTTATTCACGGTGAATTGAATTAGGCTCTTTTTGACACTGATCAACAGAAAAAGACTTTCAAAGGATCTCTACAAAATTACCTAAATTAATTACAAATATTAAACGCAAAGTAATTGACTGCAGCTGTATCCCCCCCAAATCTCAGTTGGAATGAGGTCTGGACTGTGACTTGGCCACTCCACCACATTAACACTTTAGCTCTGGCTGTATGCATCGTCTTGCTGGAAAAGATCTGCTCCCAAACCGCAGTCCTTTAGCAGACTGCTCAGTGTTTCCTCCAGGATGGCCCTATATATATTCATATTGCCCTCTAGCTTCACAAGCCTTCCAGCAGGGCCTGCTACAGAGAAGCATCCCCAGTGCACGATGCTGCCACCGCCATACATCATAGTGGGCTGCATGTGCGTGGCTTCATTCTTCTTCTAACATTCTGTTAGAAGAAGATTGACAGAAGCATGTCATCACGGCATTATCAAATATTACAAAATATCTTGTCCAATCCTCAAAAATGATTGTGTAACAGCCTAAATAAAGTGATACAAGTTCATAATACTATTTCTTAAAGATAGAGATATAAGGGCGTTCATTGAAAGCTTCAGTTAGTTACGCCATCTTCCAACAGAGTCTTTGCCCCTCTGCCATAAAGTCTTTTGCATCTCAGCCAGTGAAGCTTGTAACTCCTTCAGTGGAGACATACTGTGGCTCTCTGTTTGGCCACTAGAGTCCTTCTTGCACGGTCACTCAGTTCTGTTAGGACAGAATACCCTGCTGTGCCATACGGTGTTCTTTCCATTTCTTAATAATGGATTTAACTGTACTCAAGGGATATTCAATGACTTTTCTCTGTGTTGCTCGGAGTGTTATTTTGTCTTCATGGTGTGGTTTCTGCAATAGGCTCTCTGGTAATAGGACCAGATTAGACGGTGTAGGCAAAGTGTTATACTAGATTCACTTGAAACACCTTGACTCCATTTAGCTAATGGCTGCATGCATTCTAAAATCAACTGGTTGCACCAGTGGTCATTTAGGTGAATACAATCAATAATTTTTGCTTTTATATTTTTTTATTAATTTGGATCACTTTGTGGAGCTCTGTTTTCACATTGACATGAAAGAGTATTTGAAAATCTACCGTCATTCCTTGTTGTAAAACAACAAAATATAAAAACCTCTGAGGGGCGTTGAATATGTTTTCTATCTGTGTTTTCCCTGGGCCCTATACTGAATACACACACACACACACACAAGGATGTACATCACAGAGCCATTATGGATGCGTATGGCATATTAACACACACTCCCTCCTGGCAGCACTGAAGCACCTGGTTTGCTTTAATGTACACAAGACGATGGAGGCCGAGCAATTAGACTTAAGTGGTTAACGTCCGTCCATAAGAAGGCACTGGCTGCTCTATAGTGTGGGCATGCAGTAATGTGCAGACAGCAGTATAGCTGTTCTCAGCATGACACGATGCTGCACTCATTGTAATCAATAGCTACATCAATCTGTCTTTAGCTCATTAGGGTGTGCATGGAGATGTCTTTGGTGGTCAGCTAATGAAGAGAGGTCGCTGCTGTGGCTCTGACCGTGTCACTTGTGTGGCCGCCAGGTGTTTGTTGTGACCGTCTGGTACTGGGAGTTCTACATGCTGCCACTGTTCCTGATTCTGCTCATCGGTAAGAACTACATGCAGCTCTCCTCGGGCCGGGTTAGCTATGACCTGGTGAGTATATACAGTATACGGCACACTGCATTAAATAGCTGCATTGCAACTTGAATCCCATTGCAACATATTCACGGCTTTACATTCATTTAAGTAACTTTAGACTAGACTTTTCAAGAAACACTTTACTTTCGTACGTTATTATTTTTCCAAATTAAGACCTAAAGCTACACTCGAATTGATGAGAAATAAATCAAACATCTGTATTTTCGCTTGAAATTACAGTATTTTATATTTAATTTTGACACATTAGGTATGTGGTGAAACCTTACATTGATGTATCCAATGACAGGCATAAATCCTGTTCTCTATTGCAATATTTAGTGGAAGCAAGATGAAAGTGAATTTACTGGTAGGACGTTACAGTTGCCTGTTGTTGACAAGCGGAGCCGCAAAGTGCTGCGCTGGGCTCCTGTAGGGCTCTGCGTGACTCTGTGCTTGACCCAGCATCGCCGCCCTGCTGGCCTGCAGGGTAAACCAGGGTCAGTAATAGTGGGCCTCCTGCTGTTTGTCTGACTGCTGGGTGAGCCCAGGGCACACCGTCTCAATGGGCTCTCTGAGAGGTCAATGTGCTGCCCTGCACATTCTGAGAGGCTGGTGGCAAGAGGACACACCACAGTCCACGTTCTGCAGCTTTTAATGTTATCTAATGTGCTTGACGTGTTCTGTTTACTGTCTTGTTTCAGGACAACATGGAATTTGCAGATGAAGACGATGATGATGACAAGGTACATCTTGTTGATTTTCATTTTATGTACAGCTATGGCAATAACCTATCCATATACCAGAAGCAAAGTTGTGGGTTCGACTCTCAACAATCACGGTTTACCTGTAAGCATCCTTGAGCAAATCTACTGTATGTCGCTTTGGATTAATGTCTCGTTTAATGTAAAGAGGTAAATATTTAAATTTACTCAATTTAATATTTACCTCTTTGACATTTAGTGAGACATTTATCCAGCCAATTTGACTATGAAGCATTTAGATAAAGTTCTAATATCTCAATATTAATCCCCAGAATATGAAACTAATTTGTAGAGGCACCTAAAGCAACACTGAATCATACACATAGGCACAAGACAACATAAGTAATGGTCTGTCAGGATTGTCAACACAGTCTGACAATGTTTACTCATTTCTACATCTTACCAGCATATAACTGCATCACATACGTGTGTCCATAAATACACTAAAATGTCAAAGGAATCCTGTTACTTGGATCCATCCTTTGTTACCCGTCTCGTCTCTGATGGAAAGCTCCTAACTGCTTATTTGGTACTTATTCTTTAGATGACACTGGTTGGGCTCAGCTGTCAGCATGAGATTTCTAAAACCATGCAGGTCTAATGAAGACTTCACTAACCCACATGGCACAACTCATTTATATGCAAATAGATGGGCTTGGCGGTTTGTGGTTAGGCTAAGGGAAGCCCCGTTGAATGCCATCTATACGAAGCTAGTGACTGCGATATCTAATGCGGTGATGTTCTTAAAGATTGGGTCAGGATATCCCCCAAGGGTTCATGAAATTATATAATCATTAAAATTACAGTATTTCTAATGTGTTTAATTTATCATTCTTGTTATTTATTTGTGCCTCCCAGTACCTGTTTGTGGTTGGTTACTAACTATGGTAGACTGGTAAATGCTACATTATAATGCTAAAAACCAACATCATCATAGCTTCATCTTATTGTGTGAATCCCTGTGTGAATCCCTGTGTGAAGGCTTATGTGAAGGCCTGTGTGAAGGCCTGTGTGAAGGCCTATGTGAAGGCTTATGTGAAGGCCTGTGTGAAGGCCCCTGAGAGCATCACCTCAGAGGTGAAGAGGTTCAGTGTATAGGTAGTCTTGGCTAAGCTAAGTCTTACAGACTCTCTCCTAGTCTCCATTAGGGATGCCTGCTGTGCCAGCAGCTTCCCTGGACAGCCTACCAGAAACATCTACTCTCTGAGCGGAGCCCCTGCCTTTCATTTGCCCGAGTTTGATGTGGCGATAGGGCCGTGTCCCTGTCTGATGTCTGCCATGGCTCTGTCTTTTCTGTGTCGGCCTCTCCTGAGAGCCTCAGAGCAGAGCGTCAGAAGTCCTGTGTTTGCTTTAGCGTAGCCCTGTTCCCCTGGCAGCAAGCTCTCTGGCTGTGAGCTAGCCTGAGGACCGCTCCAGGAGAAATGGCCCGTTTTGTCCCTGGGATAATGGGAAGACCAGTACTGTTCTATAGAAGCCATGCACGGCTGGGTTTTGACTAGTTGAAATGGCCATTACAGCTGAGTCTCTTGTGCAGCACTGGAAAATATGTATTCTCTGAGGTGCTATGACAGGGTCTTGTGGATATGACGTTCACATCAAAGATTTTACCATCTATTTTATAATTTAAACTCTTTATTACATTTCTTATTAAATAATATATAAAACCAAAGCAGAATAAATCCTCTACATACTGAAAATCATTTACAGGCATTCATTTGCACATTTAACTTGTTGGAAGGTAATTATAAAATAGTGTATGTAGGTTTTGAATCTTCATACTATACTGTACTATACTATGTAATAATTAATTTAATATAATTTTTATCTAAATTATAAAAACATTGTATGTGTTTTCTTTCGTTTGCAGGATTCTGAGCGGAAAGGCTTGATGGAAAAAATCCACATGGTTCAAGAAATCGTCATTACCGTTCAGAACCTGCTAGAAGAAATCGCCTGCTTTGGAGAGAGGATTAAAAAGTAAACACAACTTAGTATAATATAGATGAATATATTCTGTATTTTATGCATAATATTTAATAACATTTCAAATGAATGCAGCATTTAACCTTTGTAAAATGTTCAATAACACACAATCCATAATTCAGAACCCCATCAGTATTGAAGCTATTGCCTTCCATTGTTTTACAAAGAATAAAAAAAGTACTCATGTTATGTTTTCTAGGGGGGCAGATTTAACTCGAGCCCAATTATGCTTAAAATGTACTTTCTATAAATGGTTCAATAATCCAATGAAACATGTATCAATACCATTGGTAGATAATGCCAATTGGTAGAGCTGCGTGTCACTTAACCATCATACCTCGCGTGTGTGACTGTCGGCTGCTAAGTGCTTACTGTCATCTCCTTCTGTCAGCACGTTTAACTGGTCCGTGCCGTTCCTGTCCAACCTGGCCTTCCAGGTCCTTGTCGTGGCCACAGTCATCACATACTTCATCCCCATACGCTACATCATTCTGATATGGGGTGAGTGACTCAGTGCACAATGACACACAGCCAATGTTATTGGACTATTCCTGATTACACTATAACCAAAGACTGTAGACTGTAGAAGGCTCATGTTATAGCCTGGGGGAAAAAGTGTGGCAAATACTGGCACATAGGTGTCACTTAAATCAGGAATGCCTTGACAGCAACTATGTTGTTGTCATTTGCTGTGTGCGTGTGCGTGTGTGTGTGTGTAATCATCCTGTAGACTGAGCTCAGGCAGTACATTATATTTAGGTGGGAACTGCTTAATCCCACGTGCGGGAATGTCTGTTTTAGGTATCCATAAATTCACCAAGAAGCTGCGGAACCCGTACGCCATCGACAACAATGAGTTGCTTGATTTCCTGACGAGGGTGCCTTCAGACGTGCAGAAGGTAAGCCCCCCCGGATCAGCCGCTCAGGAAGCTTAAAATCCCCCAGCCTCGCAACTTTGCATTTTCGGACGCAACTCCCAGGCATTCTTCAGTGTTGGCTGTATAATTAGCTGCTTGTGTGTAATTATCTAGCCCCGTATAATTTCACTTGTGTTTTGGTTGTGATACATCCCTGGTGGAGGTCCACTGCTCAGCCCCTTTGAAGAGGTAGCCGTTCCCATGCGCTTGTCGACGTTAGCCTTGTTACTTAGCTTGGTGGCGTGAAGACCCCACCAGCTCTCCACTGTTCTTTGTGCCTGGAGATGCTGGTGTTTAGGGTGTTTAGTGAGGGGGATTCAGTCCTGCAACACTCCTCTGGGGGACACAACATATTGTTGTGTATAGTCTGTTGGCATGGTGTTGTATGCACACTATAGCTCCTGGCTAGCTTTTGTCCCTGTACTGTGTCCAGGCTCTGTGTAATCAGCACTATTTTGTCACACGGGATGTATTTGCTGCTATATGCACGATTAGTGGTTCTAATTGTGTGTGCGTGTTTAGGTGCAGTACAGTGACCTCCGAGTCAACAATCCCCAGCCTGCACTCCGGAGGAAGAAGATTTCCTAGGTTGAGGTGCAGGTGCATGTGGCCGATGCTAATCTTCCCACTAATGGCACCTACATGCTAGCCGGCACCCTACCCTAACTATCTGAGTCTCAGTGAATGAACCCTCTACTTCACCGGATCAGATTATGTCCAACTTGAAATGCTGGTTTTTAACCCAGCAACCCTGGCTGAAATGGAGTGGCGAGTTTAAGGCGACCTCTATTCCAGCATGGGACACTAATCACTACCACAGTTTATACTGTACATATTGGTCAAATGTATAGTGTACCGTTCAAAGATGTTGCACAGTTCTGAATGGACAAAGTGGATTTCAATAGTCTACTTTAAGCAATATCCGTTTTCATCATTCTTCAAGAACATTTTCAAGTTGCAGAAGCATTGAAAACCAGGTTTATCAATAGCATATTTGTTATATCCACCACATATGGTAAGCTACAGGTTGTATTCTGTCTAGCATTGATTTTACAGTACAAGTATGTGCAGAGTCTGATAATCCACATTGTTCCAGCACTCTGAGAGCATTCCAGAGGTTGTCCAGATATGTGACAATATGTCTCACGCTCACACTTTTTAAAATACATATACAATAGGGTTACAGTTTGTTGACTGTATGAGGGAACGCCTTCAACACATTTCTGTTTTTGGAATACAAATAGTTCTGGTAAAGCCTTAATGTGTGTTTCTGATCATTGCGCTGCTAGCTGAATGTAAACAAACAGACCCTGCATCTGAATGTTTCGACCCCACAATTTCTGTTATTAATCAAGCTGTTTTCCCACAATGCAAAATCACTAAATCAAAGATTTTACAATATTATCAATTTTGTCCTATTTAAATCTTATTTTTAGTAGTGAAAGTATTGTGGATTTTGTATACTGTACATATATATTTGTCAGACATAAATATAAAATGCTTATTTTATAAACACAGCTCACAGTCACAGTAAAGAAATAAGTTAGATTACAAATGACTGCCAATGGTGGGGATTTGGTAAAAATATTTATTTAAATTTTAAAATGAAATTAAACCTTTTGTTTTGTCTAAAATGTTGTTACTAATTCAAACTTGCATATATCCCCACGGTATAACAAGACATAAATCATTAGATTCAATTATTTAGCCATTTATGTTGGTGAAATGTTTAAATTTTAATTATTTTGATATTAATATTGCAGCATGGTATGTCAAGGTACGATGCAAAACATCTGTCCAGCTGAATATACGGTATCATATTCTAAATACAATACAATACAAGACAATACGGTATTTTTATAATAACAGATTTCATGTCGGTTTTGGGGGGTGTATATTTCTCTAAGTCATAGTGACTATGTGTTTTACCTTTCGCTGGTGAATGGTAACTGGGCAGAAATGTAAACAGTATACTGTATGTTGGTTTGGTGGTTGGAGAACATTGTGTCTCCTTTATTTTTGACTGCAATAAAATGATCACACCATGCAGTGTCTGTCTCTCATTCTGTCTCTAATTGTCTGGTCTCATTGGCTAACTGTCTGTCTTGCTTTCAGTCTTCCTTACACCTTCACAATATCCCTAATTAAACATCTGACTGACTGACAATGAATCTGTTTGTTTCATTGCCTTTGTATACTCTATGCACAATATGTCTCAGGCTCACTGTCTGTCTCAATTCACATCCAGCTTATGTTTCCCAGCATGCTGCAAATCTGGGAGTGTCTCTGTTTTCCAAGTCCCTCTCTTCATTAGGCTTTCATGAAGCGGGTGTGGATGTGCAAGACCTCTCCAGCACCCTGCATCCCTGCGGAGCTGCGAGCCCTCAGGGCATTGCCAGCACACCAGGACCTTGGTGACCTGCTCTCCTGCTGCCTGCAGCAACACAGCCTATCACCGCACCAGACAGAACCCAGGTAACCACTGGCAACACACACACTCACATTAGAATACAGTAGGATTTCTGTTTTTCTTCAAAATAAAGTCACATTTGTTAGAACAACACACGGAAACTCAAATGTGAAGAGAGAAAAAAATGATATAAGGCCATATTTTGCATAAGTAATGAGTTCTTTGGAGTGAGATATCTGTGTACATTAATTACGCTCTTAATAATAATATGGTAGCACATACGAGCTAGAGAATCAAATGACTTTATAATCCCAGTTGTATACTATGTGAATGAAGTTGTGATGACGTGAAGACACGGCTCTGAAGACCGGTGTGTCTCCTCATCAGTCAATGTGGACTTCAATATTAATAGCCCACTGTCAAGGACACAGGAAGGACATCTTAATTTTACACATATAGTCTAAGCATGAATATGTATAGGAGGAGAGACCCTGGGAAATTACCAAGTAAAATCAGGGATCACGCGCACAGGGAATGATGCACTGTGGCACATGCATTCTGATTAGCCGTGAATAAAGTGGGTGATCGGTCTCCAAAGACTTGTTAAAATTCAATATCAAACCCAGGATATTCAGCCTTGAGCGCACCATGAATGCAGGTGTGTGAAAGAAACATTAGACATACTCTTTTCAAAGCTTAACAAGCCATTCATTGAGTTTCCATTGATACTCAATAACCTTATGATGAAAGACACATTGGATTTTTCATTGGGGGTTATTTTCATTGGGGTTTTCATGGAATGGGTCCTTTAAGGACATGGTCAAATAAGCAATGTAATGGTGTAACCCACAGCTAGGTCGGTTCATGACTTTATTGTGCTTGTCTTTTCACTTGTGTTGCTCCAGAACAGCAACACATTGATTCTTGAGTCAGATTCTAAATGGCCTGGAGAGGGAAATCAATAAACCTCCCATTTCTTTTTCCACCGCTTGATTATTCATCATCATTCAATCAAATGAATGTGGAAATATACTCTTATTCAAGACTACTGAGTCATTATTATCATAACAGTGGAGGCCAGTATTTTCTGCTCACTTTGAAGCACTTATTTTGATCTTCAGTTCATGGCAGAGCATGACTTAACACATTGTCCATACCATGGTTAGTGCAAGGCGCTAACACAGGATTAGGAGTATTATTACACTATTAACTCAAAGGCTAATTGTCCCTGTCTCATGACTCTCAAGACTGTTCTCATGTCAACCACCACAGAGGATACCACACCTTCCAACTGTGAAGTTTCTTTGTGATACTGAACAACCAACTGTCTGCCCAGCCAACATCAGCCGGTTTCTGCAGATTCTCCCACTACAACGTCACAAGGAACCAACCCTTCTCACAAGAGTAGCAGTACAGCTCACGGTTCACGCTCTCATTTCATGAGGCAACTTGTTGGTATTCAACCAACCAAGTTCCATTTATGGAATCCTCATTTTAAACACATTTGTACTTCTCTGAAATAATCGCGGTAACACCACAGCCTAAAGGCTGAGCCAGGCTGACTGACGCCCCCCCCCCACCCCTCTCCAGGATTCACAGTGGGCTAACCTGGAGACCCAGAGAGGGAACACGTCAAAGGAATGACACCAGAAGGGCTAGAGCTTGTGGCTATATGCAGCCGATGGCGTTGTGACATGAAATGTCAGAAGAGCTGCTAGATAATATCACTTGATAGACAGCCACACAAAGCTAGTGCCAGCTACTTTCCTTTATTGTTTACACACTCATACAGAATGCAATAAATCAACTTTTTTTTGTGAACACTTGATTCTAATGCATTATAAGAAAGACAAATTTAATTTGATATGAGCCACATATAGTCTTCAGCATTTGTAGAGGCGGTTGATGCGCAGGATGTCTGTGGCAGACAGGCCCTTTATCTGTCCGATGGCCACATTGGGGTTTGGGATGGGGATCATGGTGTCCTGCCCATTAATGGAGAAGGCAGTTCTGCC
>JAODUK010060808.1:0-17743 GCA_027564635.1 Typhlichthys eigenmanni
CCCCCACACACAC
The DNA here is from genome assembly GCA_027564635.1 of Typhlichthys eigenmanni. Lineage (NCBI taxonomy): Eukaryota > Metazoa > Chordata > Actinopteri > Percopsiformes > Amblyopsidae > Typhlichthys > Typhlichthys eigenmanni. The sequence continues at coordinate 14 of JAODUK010060808.1, forward strand.
ACACACACACACACACACACACGCACACACCTAACACACACACACACGCTATGTGATGGAGTGCATCTTAAAGTATCTGTGGGTGCTTTTAGCGCTGGTCGATAGGATTTCCCTGTGAAGGTCAGTCTGTTTGCTTGTATAGTGCAAAGAAATAGAGACCGATATATCGAGCTGCTTGTTGCATTGTTCCTTAACGCACTAATTTCATTAACATTGTTTTCTCGTCATCTTACTGTTCTGTAAATACAACCTATTCTGGTCCAGGGACTGTAGAGTCTGTTTAATGTGTCGCCAGATGTTGCTCAAGGGTCGGCTTCAAGGGTTCCTGTACTTTATCCTGTGAGTTTATGCACTGCGTGCAACCAACTTTCACTGAGAACGCACGAGAGAGAGACAGCGTCAGAAAGAAACATAAGAAGGACATTAAAAACTCTAATCTCATATATAGCGTATTATGGCCAAAATCATTTTGTGATCAATGTCATGAAAACCGTTGAGTTGATGTCAGCATAATTAATCCCTAGTCACAAACACTGGTGCTCTATGTCAATGTCAGCTACACAGACCATCAGTGTGTGGAGGTTTAAAAGCTATTGATTCCAGAGCATTGCCCTCCTATCTACACACAGTACATGGCTAAACACATGCATTATGTATAATAGCCTAAACGTAATAATAAAAAACACAAAAAACATGCAGCATTTACGTTATTTTCATAGAGAATGCAGACACAGCAAAATGTTGATCTTATCATGTCTGGGCTTCAATTTGACAGCAGGCACGCATATCGGAGCTGTCAGGCAGCTGGCCTGCATTACCCTTACAAAGAAACATGCAGATATTAGCCAGCAGGGGCACTCTTACACAAGCTACAAGAGCTCTCCTCCTCTCCATTCCCCTGCTTTTCTCCCGAGGGGTGTGGTGTCATTTGTAGCACACGCCCACATTTAACATCACTGAACAGTGCTCTCTTAACACACATTTTTTTATAATCACCCCCTCCCAATCTCTCTATCCCCCCTCCTTTTCAGGAAGTGTGTGTGTGTGTGTGTGTGTGTGTGTGTGTGTGAGTGACAGTCAGAGACAGAGTGTCCTTGTCTCCCTATGTCCCTGTTTTTCCATACTATGTTTACCACTAATACTTAAAATCTCTCTCTCTCTCTCTCTCTCTCTCTCTCTCTCTCTCTATTACGATCACCCGCAAACCCATGCTAGCATTGGTTGCCATGGAACCCGGTTGCCATGGAGCACAGTGAGGTTTTAACATGGTTGTTGTGTATGTGTGTGTATGTCTGTCTACCCTAGCGTGACAGGCCTTGTTGATTGGAGAAAGAGAGAGAGAGAGAGAGAGAGAGAGAGAGAGAGAGAGGGAGAGAGGGAGAGAGAGCGAGGGAGAGAGATGCAAGGATGAGTTCCAAAATCTCAGTGCTGCTCAGTGCTAGTTGGCCTTAAAGGCGTGACCCACTTCACTTGGGTTTTTTAACAGTAAATCTATCGATCCTTTAATGTAGTGCCGGTCGATTATGACAAGACAGTAGAGAGAGGTGTGCGTGCGTGCCGTGCATGCATGTGTGTGTGCATGCATGCATGCATACGTGCATGTGTGATGGTGTGTTTTTTGTGTATGGGAGCCAGTTATCCACTCCTCCATTTTCCAGTCAATCACTGAGAAAAGGTCTTTCCATACAGGCTTATGTTAGGGAGCAGGTGGGTGTTAATGAGCAGAGAGTGAGAAGAGAGGCAACGTCGATCAGTAGCTTACAGTAGGGCTGCTCGATAATGGAAAAATTAATAAACATCATTTTTTGGTCAATATTGAAATCACGATTATTTAACACGATTACTCATTTACTTTGGAAAGATGTTGCATATGCACAAATGAACATGTGAAATGTCCCGTAAAATACTTTTCACTTTGATCTTTCACTTTCACCCGGCAAGTGGCGAAAGTGAGCGTGCGCCTGTCATGCAGAACGCAAGACAAAATAAGAGTTCACTTGCAAAACTCGATTATATCGTTCTTGTAATTGTTAGGAGCCGAAATTGAATTACAATTGTACAGCACTAGCTTGCACATGTATTGCACAGCACTAGCTTACAGGATATGTGGATCCCTTGCTCTGGACATTTTTGGACATTGTGTCAGATTGCAGGTCTACAGGCACATGGCATATTGAGGACATGCCTCAACATGGAAATGATGTCACTCCTCAAACCAACCGAGATGATTTGCTTGAATTCAAAAGGAAAGTGAGTGGGACTGTAACATTGAAGTGGGATAAATCAAAGGGGACATTCCCAGAACTAAGTTGTAGTGTTTAGCAAAAACAAACATGGATACGAAAAAAACATGAATGAAAAAGAAAACATTGACTATTTTAGTATATGACCAATGAAAACATTTCCCAATTCATTAAAATGGCCTGTTTAAAACTGCTCATGAGTTAGGCTATTTTTAGTGATACTCCCATCTCCATGGAGCATACAGAAATGTAGGTTAGGCAGACGGTCATTACTGTAAATGTATCTAAATGTGAAACACTTGTGCCTCCCGTCTGGTGACTGGTGCATTGTGGGAGTTTTTCTTTGCACGTGTAACTGTATTACGTAACTTACCGTTAATTGAGGGAGCATATGTGTAACCTACTTTCAAAACACAACGTACACTTGCATTAGAGGATACAGTAGACACACATGTGCACATACGCCTTTTCTGCTGGCACATTAGGTCAGAATTGCCAGTACGCCCTCATCTGGGTCAGTGACAAGAAATGTTCCAACTCTCTCTCTCTCCCACACACACACACACACACACGCACACACGCACGCACACGATCAATGCTATGCCGTTGGCATTCATACAATAGGCCACACAACATTACCAGGAGCTGCCCTGCTCTGTCATCAAAATGTTCTTCAATAGTTGTTGCAGTATTTTTATGCTAGTGACTGTGAGTGTACGTAATGGTGGCCAGCGGGTACAGCTGTGCAGTAAGGAAACCTCACTCACACTGAAGAGAGTGAGTGCACTAGGACCATGGAACTACATGGCTGGGACCGATGCTAGTGTCCATTAATCCCAGTGACGTGAGTGAGGTCTATGGGGGTGAGTGTAACGGTGGCCAGGAGGTAGATGTGCAGTAAGTTAACATTACTCAGACACTCATAAGAGACGCACTAGCGTCGGAGATGCTAAGCCCTGTGAATTTTAGCTTCTTTGCTAGTGCACCTGCCTCCCACGCCGGAGGTCGAGTCCAAGTGCAGCGACCGGTTCCATATGCATACCATCGCAGCTTCTAAAAGGTGTGTGTGTGTGTGTTTGGCAAAAACGACACACTGTAGCACCTGGAAAAAAGATGACTCAGCAATAAAATACATACTTTACAAATGGTTGTGCTCTTTCTGCAATAATATGGCTGCAGTTTTAAACAAAAACAAAATGCCAGTGAAGACTATAGGAGCAGGAGGTTTGTCTATAGCAATGCTGTATGAAGCTAGCTGTTGTATATCGACAACAACCCAAAGACCCACCCACTTCTTCTCTGTTCCCTTGGTCTGCTGTTGCAAGCCCAGTGACAAACCTTTTGTAGATGTGTGCGCATTCATTTGATTGACAGGCAAGGCAGATCTGCCAGATCAATGAGGTGAAAGAGGTCCTGATTGGTCAGAATCAAAATGGACTTATACAGAGGCAGGGCCTACTGTATATACCAGAGCAGATATTCTCACATACAAATCATTTCACTTACAGATGGATCGATGGCCGATGGATGTCTATGGCATTGTAACAAATTACCCAAATGTATATCTCTATAATCCTACTTGCAGCTTCATTTAAAAGGCTTATGCGTTTGTGCTACAGATTGTCATGAAGACAAATAAAACATAGGCTACACACACTAAAGGCATTCACATGTGTGTTTATTGTGTTTCCCTGTGATTAGCCTTATTAGAGTTTAGTAGCCTTATGAAAGGAATTTATATAGATCTTATATTATTTAAATCCGATATTTACAGGATAATTGCATAATGAAGAAGCGACATTAGAACAGAAAGCATTCACACACAACCAGAGCTACAGTATATGACCACGTTCCAGTTCAGTTCCAACTTAATGTGTGTTATACCTTATCCCCCAACCCTGCCTGATCCCAGCTGACCTCAGCTTCCACCTACACAGTCTCCTCACTCAGCACGTCAGTCCGTTCCTTGAATGATGGCATGCAGGCTACTCTGGCTCATTAACAATAATCTGATCATGAATCTCTCCTCACAGAATAATAATATATGAAATGTTAGTAGTCCCAGCTGGCTACATCCTAGCCACAGTGCTACAGCCCCAGCTGTAATCCCTCAACTTTGAGCTGTACCTGTAACTGTGTGGTCCTCCAGCTCTGCCCAGCCCAGGGCTGGGTTATTCACAGAGAGGGTCACTGGGCACCAGTGTGCTCCCCTCCAGCCCCCAGCCCCCAGCCCCAGTCACCTCTCAGGCCCAAGCCCTGTGCAGCTACAGCCTCAGCCCCCCCTTCCCCCAGTGCACTCTTGACCACGAGCCATAGCAGATGCAGGAAAACTGTGTCACCACCTGGTCTACTTACCGCTCAGCCCCTCCTCCTCCCATCCTCATCTCCTCTCCTCTCCTCTCCTCTCCTCTCATCTCCTCTCCTCTCCTCTCCTCTCCTTTCTCTTCATTTTCAATGGTCCTTTCTCTTTCTCTGTCCTCCCACTAACCTATTGGCCACAGGATGTGGAGCATCAAAAATTGATCTGCCTGTATTTTTAGAGCAGGTGTGTGTGTGTGTGTGTGTGTGTGTGTGTGTGTGTGTCTGCGTGTGCATGTGTGTGTGCCTCAGTTACTGTTTACACGTATGGACCTATGTCCTATGGTATGGACGCATGGTCACACTTATGTTTGGGTGTGTGCCTGTGTGTGTGTGCGTGTGTGTGTGCTTCCAAGTTAATCCCTTACGAAGAGGTCTGCTTCTGACTCTGTTCTCCCCCTCACTCTGGGCGCAATATCATCTCTCTCTCTTTCTCTCTCTCTCTCTCTCTCTCTCTCTCTCTCTCTCTCTCTCTCTCTCTCTCGACATTCTACCATCTTTTTATCCTCTCCAATTCTATTTCCGCTTGTCATTGCTATCGCTGTGGTAATCTGAGGGAGTCTCTCTCTCTCTGTCTCTCTCTCTCTCTCTCTCTCTCTCTCTCTCTCTCTCTCTCTCCCTCTCTCTCTCTGTGTTCTCATCTCTCCATTTCTTCTCCTCCTCCTCTGCGTGCTGTTTCTCCGGAGAGAGATGACTTCTTTTGGGGAGATGGGGGAGACTATCGAGCTTCGGTGAGTCACACATTGAGAATGAGGTTTATGTTGCGTGTGTGTTGGTGTTAGTGTAGGTCAAGACAATGTGGGTACTTTGTGTGTTTATGCTGCGTGTGTGTTAGTGTAGGTATTGACAACGTGGGTACTTTCGTGTGTTTATGCTGCGTGTGTGTTGGTGGGTGTGTAGGTCATGACAACGTGGGTACTTTGTGTGTTTATGCTGCGTGTGTCTACGTGTGCTCGCACATGTTTGCACGAAATGTGGGCGTCCATTTAAATATCTGTGTGCCTGTGTGAGTTAGGCTATTAAACTGGGTTGTCTGTTACCGTAGTGATTCTGTACCCAGGGCTATTTTTCCCAGTCTCTAGTCTCTTTTCTATCGCTCACATTGACCCTGTTTTTCTGTCAGCTACAGGCTCTATAGAGGTTAATAGAATCTATGGTTCACTTTAGCAATAGCAGTTGTTGGTGTTATTGGTTACAGTGGTATTCCCATCAGATGCCAAAGTGAGTCTAGTCTAGCCTGTGTCCACAGGGCGTATGGTCATAGAGGCTAACAGCCTTAGCAGATGCATCACACCACACACGCACATGGATGTGATTAAACTCACAAACGTCAAAGAGTCTGCATGTTGTCAGGTCTGTAGGGATACGAAATACATGCTTTACATGGCTGTGTTTCTCAGCAGGGAAGGCGTTTTATTACCCTATGGGCCAGTATTTTGTTCAAGCTGCAGGGTGGGACCACTAAACAAGCCCCAACCCACCCTTTTCTGGATAGGGAGAATGTGTGAATTAAATGATGTGAAGGTTAGGCAAAAAAGAAGAAAGAGTAGTCTGTTATTGAAGGTGTAAGAGGTGAGACATGGAATCTGCAGTCAAAAGTTTTGATGGTGAAAGAAAACAACACAAACTATGAGAGCACAGATTAGCGTCGGTGAAATAATCTATACTGTATAGTTAATCAATTATATAATATTCCCCCCCAAAGATAGCATCTTAAAAAACATAGGCACACAGCATATATTCTAATTTAGGGCTCTCCCGAATACCATTTTACAGGTTTCGAATACTTGCTGGTATTTCCGAACGGGTATTCGAATACTCTTTACTCTATACTCGAATACTCACCATTAAGAACACTAAACTATAATTAAGAAGTATAACAGAAGTAATCTTCGTTTTCTAGCTTCAGTGAGTACACATGCAAACATAGCCATGCACTCAAAATGGCCACTTTGATTGACACGTCAATTGAGCCAGTCAGCTGTCAAATGGCATATACCTCCTGCATTACCCAATAAGAGTGTGTGTTGAATGAATCGCCTCACTCTCCTCTTATAAACAGAGCCAATTGCAATCATTTGTGTTGATGACACAGTGTAGGGCAGGCAATTACATTAATGGGAAAACTGCATGCATAATGTGGGAAAAACGAATAATCGAATACATACACAACAAACGAATACCCGAATAATCAAATATTTGGGGCCAGCCCTAGTCTAATTGAAGACAAAATAAAACTAAATTGGTAAACACACAACACACACACACACACCCGCGCATGCACACAGACCACATGACGTGCTACCACAAACACAGAGCAGGCATAAGCAGCACACAGGCTGTGCTGAACTTGTCTTATCTCACACGCATCAAGAGAAATACTCCTAAAAGTACAGTACACTATAGACAGCCAATCTTCTGCTGCAGTGTGTGTCCTCCAGACTTAACCTGTAGCGGTGACAGAGCCCTGTGAATCCCTAACTATGAGGAAATGTGTACGTGAGTACGTGAGGGAGTGCATCGTCACAAATTTGTGTTCCCACGCATTTGCTCTGCAAAGGTGATTTTAATCTGTCCTTCCCCATCTTAGACGGATATATGCTGAACAGAATGAATGGGAACACATGGTTGCAATTGCATTCATTTTTCTGCCTTTCGGCTTTGTTACAGTCTGAGTCTGAGCCAAGCCTCCCCACCTAATTATAAATCACACGATCTATCACATAGATCGCCCCCTTTAATGTGGACATGAACCTTCTTTCATGGTCTTTCTGAAATTAGATGTTGTTGCGTATTCAGCGAAGTAATTGAGCAAGTTATACTGCACTACTGTATGTTGGATATATAGGTGGACGTGAAATGGCGTGAGAAAGAAGCTGATGTTTGCATGCTTCCTCTCCATACCTCCACGTATTTGCGCTCTCATATCAATGTCTTATGACATTGACAGGGAAACTCATTTAGCTGTGGTCCACTGTATGGAAACCTATATCGTTTCCTGCTTGTGTCCTATGCTACCAAGTCATATGCTCTCTATTGGTTTTTATTAGGGCTGATATGCCAAGATATAAAAAATATAATAAATTAAAACATTTGTTTGTATTTATGTATTTTATGTTTGTATTCATTTAAAAAATAAAATAATTACAAACATTTGCATAAAGCTGGCATATCTTGTTATAATAATGTAACGCTTATGTAAAAATTACATTAATTGAACATTAATTACAATTAATTATTTAAAGCGTACAATAAATCGCGATAACATTTTAATCGCGTCTGACAGTTTTTATCTAATTGGATTTTGATCAGTCTTGTCTTCCTCCCAGGTCATCTATCTTGTCTTAAAATGAATTCCAGTGCTTTTCTTAAGAGCATCCAACTAAAATCTCTCTTATTTGTTTGAATCATGATGATGATGATGATGATGATGATGATGATGATTACATGGGACCCTCATATTTTCCCTCCCCTCCCGGGGCCCAGGTGCAGCTATCCTTCTGATGACATTGCCGTCTGGTTTTACTCCCAGGGTGCATTGCAGAGTCAGTGCAGTGTTACCTCATAATGCAAAATTACCACCTGCCCTTGCCACACACACACACACACACACACACCCGCACAAATGCGCATGTTCACTGACTCAACATAATTGAATTTGATACTGTCAAACATCAGCCTTCCCATAACCCCTTTAGAGGAATCCTATTGCATTATGGGGCAACGGGAAGGCAGCAATTGCAGTACATGTCCATAGCAACTTACAGAGACCTTCTATAGACTGGCACGAATGTGACTGTTTTAGCTACTACATTACTGTAAACCCAGCCACATACATCGAAGACACGCACACACACATACACACACACACACAATAATGCGCAAAACACACACATCTTGTTCTCCCACGTACAAAGAAATATGCTGGTTTTAACCCACCCACATGAAACACTTTGTACAGTACAAGTCTGCTGATCTGTTCTGTTTTATGTGGTGATGCTAGAGAGGGCCTCGCTTTTGAATTAGTTTGCTACATCAAATGTAACCAGAAGCATGCGTTTCCCGCAAATGGCGAATGAGCCCATTTTGTCATTTCTATGTCACTACTGTGCCCTTTCAGTAATCAAAATAATATTTTGTTGAGACTGACTGTTGAGAAATACTTCTTCAAAAAATGCTCTCTTCTACTCACAACTCCACCAAAGTATGATCTTCATTAATTGCATATTATGCTATTCTGTAGTGTAGACCAAAATAATGTTCGTTTTTACACCTTCTCACTGCACCATTCATCATTGTAGATTACCTTAGATGTTTTCCCAATAGGTCTTTACAGTAAACTTGCTGCATGTGGCTTTTTATTTCTGCTTAGAATGGTCTGAATCCCAGCAGCTGTATGTCATGTTTCTAGGAAGGAATGCTGACCCCTTACTATAGCATACATATGTATCATCTCACTTGCCCTGCTCTCTCTCTCTCTCTCTCTCTCTCTCTCTCTCTCTCTCTCTCTCTCTCTCTCTCTCTCGCTCTCTCGAACTGCACTGGATCAGGTATCTAAACAGGTGACTGAACACAAGTGCCCTGGTTTATCTCCTCCACATTCAGACACAGTCTGCAGTCTCAGCTTTGTACTAGAATGTAGTGTTTGTTTTTGGTGTGTTTGCGTGTCACTTAGTGTTACAATGTTGTGGTCAGAAACTGGGTCGCTCCTGCAATGTGTGTGTGTGTGTGTGTGTGTAGGTCTAAGTTCTTACATCAGTCTTTTGGTGACACGTGAAGATAAAAATGTATGTTTATGTATTTAGTTGTAGCTACTGTAGAACTAAACTGCAGTAATATAGTCTATTACATGGTTATTAAAGCTACAGGATGAAGAACAGCAAAGAACAGAAAAAAATAGAAAATGCAGAGGGAAGGAGAGAGAAGAGGAACAGATAGGTACTTTGTGTCTTAGAAGTCCCACCTCTCTCCTCTCCTCCCCTCTTTTCCCCGGAAAACCAACTGGCTTGCTTACCGTAAGGTTAGGCGGGGTTGAGTCATTGTGTGTGTGTGTGTGTGTGTGTGTGTGTGCGTGTGCGTTCAACGGTGTGAACGCCAACACGCCTCCCTCACGCCTGGTCTCCTCTTGATGTACATCTATATGAGAGATGCATCTCTCATATAGTTACTGGACAGCATTTTGCGCAACAGTGACATTTGTTGAAACTAGTAAATCAAGCTAGTTAAACAACATAAGTAGCTGACCGATGTTTCTCTGTTTTTTCTTCTTTTTTTTTTCATCTCTGAAAGCTTTTGTATTTGACCCAACACAGTAGGTCACTGGTAAGCAGAAAATGTCTTGCATCAAAACTGTGTAAGGCGAACACATGCTTCGTCAATGCTTCGTAAAGTGTGTGCGCGTGTCTGTGCGAGTGTGTGCGTGTGTGTGTGTGTGTGTGTGTCAAGGTTGACCTTCCAAAGGCATGTATGTAGTAAGACGTGTGAGGATGGAGTTGATACAAAACACAGAACATCTGGAGGAATAGGAAGGGAGGGAGGGAGAATCATGGTGAGATGTATGGGGTTATCTCTCTCTCTCTCTCTCTCTCTCTCTCTCTCTCTCTCTCTCTCTCTGTGTCTCTATGTCTCTCTCTCTCTCCTTCATACTCCTGGCTGCAATACAGTCCAGATGGCAGCTAGATGGAGAACAACTATGTTATTTGGCGACAGGCCCTCCTGTGTATGTCTAGTCTGGTCTGCATGGGGGTGATTTGACTGGGATTTGATTTAAGTGGTTGATTTATAGATCTGTTTAGATGTATTTTAATGATCTCATCCCAAGGATTCCCATGCCTTCTCTCTGCACTGTGTCGTTCTCTGAGCGTCTGCGCATATCTGTTCTCTCATGCATATGGTTGTGGTTGTGTATGGTGAGGTCATGTGGAGGCCCCGTGTTGCATGCTGGGTAGGATACGTGGTCTCTATACCCAGACTCCATGTGTTTTTGTTAAGCCGTCACCTCTGTAGCTTTCTTGCCTCTGAGTCCAGACCTCACACACTGGTGACTTTCCTTTATTCGCATAACATCTCTGAAGAAGCTGTCCGCATATCTAGTAAATTTATTTTGTAGTCATCTGAGATACTGTATTTTTAATGGAACCATATGAACCACTACTGTAGGTTCTTCTTTTGTGGCACCATGGGCCCAAAACCTTTGAAAACAACCGATCATCTTTTATTTAGGAGATCCATGCGCCCCTCGCAACTTTCCCACATGTGTGTAAGCCTGTATGCAGTTACTTTCTCCCATTGCTCAACGCCTCCTTCTCTTCCACCTCTCTGCTCTTTTCCTCCACTTCCTCTAACCCCCGTCCCGCCCATCTCCCTCCCCTATGGCGTCACCGCACCTCTCTCCTCCTTCTCCGCCTCCCCAACACCTGCTCCAGTGGCTGAGGAGACCGTACAGGTGCTGGTCAGTTGGCGCTTTGCCCAGACATGACTGGCACAAGTATCAACATCACATTCCTCTGATGTCACAAAAGGCTAGTGGGTGTGTGGTGTAGCCTTGCAACCCTTGGCAGAAGACGCAGGCATTTGTGCCAGGGATGAGTGAATGCTGGTCTACATTGCCCTGTTAACACTACATCTATGCTCAGTGTGACGCACACTTCCACCAGGCCATATCTCCCACACCTGTTACATATAAAGCAGCAGCAATTATGAGAAGTGTGTGTGTATTTAAACCATGTTCAATTCTGTGAGAAGTGTTTGCACACAGGCAGTTCCATGTGGTTTACATTGCAACGTGTCTTCAGTTTAGCCTTAAGACGTTGTGAACATTTTAAACAAGGATGCCAAAGCATGAGACAGATAGAGGATAAGTGAAGAGGAGACACTATTTACCACAGAACAGTGATGACACAGTTATGCTATGCTGAGAGAAAGGGTTCTAAATAATTAGTACAGGTACTGTAGACCGTATTAGAGACGAGGTGATCATTTGGTCTTTCTAGTTCTGCAGTGGGGAAAAGTGACTATAGGGGAATGAAAACAGCAATTATCTTTTTCAAGCAGGTCATGTTTGGATGGTGTCATGTTTTATTATGCGCCTTTAATAATTAGCATTGCTAAACAGGCCAGCGTCTAAATGGTCTAACTAATAAGTAAAAGTGTGTATTCAGAAATACAATAGACTGGAGTGCACAGTGTAGCCTAAATGTTTATGACTGTTAGAGGGTGTGCATTCATGCTCCTGTGTGTGCGTGTGTGTGCGTGTGCGTGTGCGTGTGCGTGTGTGTGTTGTGTGTGCGTGTGCGTGCGTGCGTGTGTGTGTGTGTGAGAGACAATTATTCACGCAGTGTAGTGTAAATGTGATAGATTGCTCTCTGCCAGTTCATTAGTGGCATATTCTACCTGCATGATTGGCAATTTGACTTGTTTTGTTATCATAATAGTCTGGCTTTGATTATTACTGCACGGTGTGTGAATATATTTATTGTTTAATGTCATAGGTTACACTTTGCACTTCCAGTGCTTGTTTTCAGTGAGTTGTAATCTTATAGTGAGAGTGCTTGTCAGCTGGAGGCAGAAAACATTACATTTCAGAATACAAGGGGACTAACCCCGTCCTCTTGTGCTGACGCAGACCACTAAAACAAACGGCCCTCTCTGTGTACACAGTACCAGGGAGCACGTAACCCCGGAGATGAACAAGCTTCGTCAGAGCTTGAGGAGGAAGAAGCCCACCTATGTCCCCGAGGCCAGCAGACCGCACCAGTGGCAGGCTGACGAGGAGGCCGTACGCAAGGGAAAATGTAATTTCGCTGTCCGGGTAAGGGCCATTGGATGCTATGTAATGTTATGTTCTCCTACAAAGAGGTATTAACATCCACTCCAAGTATTTGTAAGGGAGGGGTATGATGTCTGTGTTTCAACATCTGCCTAATATGTCCAGTGAGGAAGTTTGATTCAAATATATTAGCACTGCCTTTATGACAAACACGTTAGAATTAAGGAGTCCTCCAGACTGTATTAAAACTGTATCTTGCGAGATTAGGATGGTATCACAAGGCTAGTGCAAATGTAATCTCCCAACAGGGTAAATAAATGTTAATGTGGTCTTCTTTACCCCAAATCTCAAGGCTAAATTCTATGTTTGGCTGGATTTAGAATGAAACCCACTGCAGAACTGTATAACTACAGAATAGCACCCCCTATTGATACATGGATGCATTAACAGTGCCTGAATTTACTGCATTTAAGGCACACATCACAACTATGGCTAAATCAACTGACAGAGACAGACACAACCATGTGTTTTGTGAATAGAACAGCGGCATGTGGCAGTCAACAGAACTGATTGCTAATGTTACATTTCACATGATACTGAACCTAGTGTGCAAATGAAAGTGCCCTGTGCAATAGCCAAGTTGCTCATAAATAAGAAAACAATTTGCAATAAAGCTAGAACAGTCTTCTTCTAGCTTTACAGCAAGTAGATTTCTTATTTATGAGCAGTTTAGCAGAAAGGGATTAATCAAGTAGTAAAGACAATCATGAGGTAGAATGGAAGGCAAATGAGAATGACAGGATGAATGATGTGGAGGGAGGGAGAGAGAGAGAGGGAGACAGAGAGAGAGAGAGAGAGAGAGAGAGAGAGAGAGAGAGGGGGGGGGGGAAGAGGGAGAGAGAGTAAGAGAGAGAGAGGGGGGAAGAGCGAGAGAGAGGTAGAGAGAGATGGAGAGTTTGTTAGTTGTAGTGCATGTCAATCAAAATACCTCCTGTCAAGTAGGTGGGTCCTGACGCAGTTGTTAGCCAACAGCATGTCCCAGACTATGCAAGTATAAACGGGTTCTGCACCACTTATTTTTTGCATTCTTCCTACTAGTGGCGAACTCTCTCTCTCTCTATCTCTCTTTTTTATTCTTCCTAATTATCTGTTTTGACACATAATCCATATCTCATGTTAACTATATGAACACAGAGAAAGAAACTTAACTTGACTCCTTTGGGTTCGAGGTGAATATAACCGTTAACGTCAGAGTTTCTGAATGGATGAGAATTTGTTTAGCTTTAATTATGTCCCTAGGTCTCTCTGTACAATCAGCCATAGGGTGAAACAGTCTTCTTGCATTTCTCTCTCTCTCTCTCTCTCCCTCCCTCCCCGTCTCTCCAGTGCGGTTGTGGGTTTTGTATATGGTGTTAGTGGATTGTGGGACCATTCTTAGTGAGATGTTTAATTCTCGTGTTGCTGCAGTATGCAATGTGAGCTATTAAGGTACTCAAGTCAGTATATCTGTCTGTTTCTCTCCAGTACCTTGGGCTGGTAGAGGTGGAGGAGTCCAGGGGAATGCATGTATGTGAAGAGGCAGTAAAGACCCTGAAAACTGTGAGTACCAACCCCCCCCCCCTCCATGCAGACTTCCCAAGCTCCCCTGTTGCAGTGCAGTAGTCCATTTCCTAATACAATGTTACAGTTCTCATTCCCAAGGTCCAAATGTTACTGGATCTCATTACAGACCTCAAGCCACCACTGTCAGTGCATACACACACACACACACACACACACACACACACACACACACACACACACACACTGTAGGTATTGCATAGACACAAATAATTACACTCACACGTCCACAACATACAGTAGACACACACATGTTGTATTGTGTTTAATACAAGCATTTTTGCTCTTTTAAAATCAAAGTATGTGCACTGATTTGTATTTTTTTTTTACTTCACCCATTTAATGTCTCATGCCAGCTCTCTCTCTCTCTGCACTGGTATGTGTATTTGTGTTTCTGTCTGTCTGATTCTATTGAGCCCCAGAGTACAAAACCTGGCCTACACACACACACACACACACACACACCGCTAACCCCTTGGGAAACTCCAGTTGAAGAGGGAGCGTGTGAACAGTGTCACACAGACTAGCCAGTGTCACACACACACACACACACACACATGCACTCTCCTTTGCGATCATAACATCTGCTGATCTGTACTTGTTTTCTACCATATAAAGTCCACAGCTAAAAGTTGAATTAAAAGGGCTGTAATGCAATGAACAGTGTTATGTTTTCAGTGTCCACTCAACTAACCTACATTTAAAACAAAAAAGTAATGAAAAAACTGAAGGCTTATTGTACTTATTGTACTTTACTGTACTTTCATAATCAGAATCACGTTATTGTTTTGCGTAACATGACAATAATCTTTTCTCACAGGCAGTGCTCTTAGTTCTCTAGTTTCATTGCTTTCTCTCTCTCTCTGATCACATCCTTACAGATACACACCAAATCTCACACACACACACAGACAATGAAGTACAAACACACACACACACACACGCACGCACGCACACACACACACACACACAGACAATGACGTACAAACACACACACGCACGCACACACACATACACACACACACACACACACAGATGGAGGCCATATTTAGCTTAAGTATTTTTAGCCTGGCCCAGGCTGAGTGTTAACATTGCCTGGTGCCCTCATCCAGAGAAATAACTGTTAGACCCAACTGGCAATAGTTTCCTCTGCCCTCCTATCTGCACTGCCCAACTCTTCCCAACCGACTGTACAGCACAGGGCACATAAAATATAGCTAGCAGAGACCCAGAATAGCATAGAATCATTAACTACAGAAGTTTTTTTTATAGCTTGGAGTATTCTTGCATATATGACACTACCAGGACATTGCAGAAGAGTGGCACCCATATTATGACACCTGTAATTGTAAATGTCTTTTCCTGAGTCTTACTGAATTGTTGAGTGATTGTTACACATGCATTGTTGCTCTTTTTAAACACTGTGTTATGTGTACTCAAGGTACTCTCTCTCTCTCTCTCTCTCTCTCTCTCTCTCTCTCTCTCTCTCTCTCTCTCTCTCTCTCTCTCTCTCTCTAGCTTGGGAAAAAGACAGTGAAAGCAGTGTTGTGGGTGTCAGCCGATGGACTAAGGGTGGTGGATGATAAAACTAAGGTAGGTGTGTCTGTGATGTTGTCTTCTGTAGACGTCTAGGGCTAACGAACACGGGTAAACATTCATACTTGTGCAGCTTGTGGTACAGTAAGGCAACATCTTAACTCACACAACGTTTGCAAGACATGCGAGTCCCAGGCGCCTCCTTTAATAACACCCACGCACAACCCATTCCAGTAACCAATGAAAGGCCTGTGAGTGCATGTTGACCTTCGCAAATGAATGAATCGGTTGAGTGACTGGAAGGTGCTGCTGTATTCTCTTGTGTCTGAGTCACACACTTCTGGGTTGTGAAGAGTCTGACCTTGGTAGCGCACGCACACGCACACGCACACGCACGCACACACACACACACACACGCACACACACAGAAACACTTCTCTCTGCCCAGTGTTTCACCCCGGTACCAGCATCCCCCTTCATTCGCAAATTGGCTCACAATGAAGGCCCTGTTATTCCCCTCCTCCCTCTCTTTATCCTCACATCCCTTGGTCCTTTCTCCTCCTTTCCTCTCTACTTTGCCCTCCACGTCCGCCTCGGCCATTTTAGTTTTTGTACACACTGGAGGAGAGGAAGGAAGGAATTAAGTGTGTGAACCTTCTTGTCTCCGGTTTGTTCCCTTTCATTCTCTCGATGAGTCAGTCGGGTGAGCCTTCATGTACACAGATGAAGAGAGGGGCCTCCTATAGTCTCTGTAAGACACAATCGTACAGGCTGAATAATCCTTTCAGAGATGAGAGGAGCAGCCCAGATATTAGAGGAGGTTTCAGTGTCATTATACACCAGTGTAAATATGAGGGTTTTGATGGCATTTAAAGCGCCGTTGGAAGCGAGGGTTCAAGTATCGGGCTCATTCACACAAGTGTTGTGTGTGCCCTGTGAGTTCTCCTCTGAGCAGACGCTTTAGGAAAGTGAGACCTTGTCAAAGGGGATTTGTCTAACTGTTGAAATGATTGGCTTGTTTTGAGTAAGCTCTCAAATCCAATTCTCCCTGACCTTTGCTGTGTCTTCTCTCTCATGTTTCTAGGAAGGAATGCTGACCCCTTACTATAGCATACATATGTATCATCTCACTTGCCCTGCTCTCTCTCTCTCTTTCTCTCTCTCTCTCTCTCTCTCTCTCTCTCTCTCTCTCTCTGCCATGTTCAGGACCTCATTGTAGACCAGACCATAGAGAAGGTGTCGTTCTGTGCTCCAGATCGTAACTATGACAAGGCCTTCTCTTACATCTGTCGAGACGGCACCACCAGGAGATGGATCTGCCACTGTTTCATGGCTCTCAAAGATTCGGTGAGGCCTTTTGCTGTGTAACATGAAACCCTCTTCTTATTTTTAAGTAAGAATCATGTTTTTAGGTTCTCACAGGCGTAAAGGTGGAGCCAGTTATCAATGTGCTCCATCAGAAAATCTGCCCTCCACATTGAAAATGCATTACCAAGGCTTGGATAGTGTTGTGTGACCACTTTTTGTACCCGTTTACAGGAGATATTTGCTGCATTTGGCAAATGTTGTTTTTGTGTGGCAAGCTATCAAATGTACTCTCCAAAAAGTACTGAATAGTATTTTTTTGGGCAAACAAAGTGCACAGCAACAGCTTAATTGGGCTAATACTGTAGGTATGGCCTCAAAGCTCCACAGCATTTCAAATAAAAGCAGTGAGCTGAGATGGATGTTTATCGCATGGCGGATGCTACAGTACAATGCAATGAAGGAGTGCACTATGATTGCTAAACTATGATGGGACTTCCAATTCCGTCGGTATCATTATGCTGTCGAGTCTATTGAGACTTTTGCTGCAGGCGGCCCAGTTTATTGCAAGTTATATTATTAATTTGGAGAGAGCGGAGCAGAGGCCTCCGGGGATTAGGAGACGGGTTAGAGAGGAGCGAGATATCATTCTTTTTATCTCGGTCTGCCACCATCTCCATTTCTCTCTTTATCTTCCTACTGAGATCTGTTCGGCAAACCGAATCACCTCTACTGGGCAGCCTGCATCTACAGTTTGTGTGTGTGTGTGTGTGTGTGTGTGTGGTGGGAGGGAGAGAGAGAGAGAGAGAGAGAGAGAGAGAGAGAGAGAGAGAGAGAGAGAGGGAGAGGGAGAGGGAGAGCGAGAGAGAGAGAGAGAGAGAGAGAGAGAGGGAGGAGAGA
>JAODUK010060819.1:0-17741 GCA_027564635.1 Typhlichthys eigenmanni
GATGCCATCAGGACCACATCATCTGCAAAAAGCAGTGATGAGATCCCCAGGTCACCGAACCGCAACCCCTCCCCACACGACTACACCTTGATATCCTGTCCATGAATATCACAAACAGGATTGGTGATAAAGCGCAGCCCTGACCCCATAGACTATAAACCCTGTCTGTGCGTGCAAGTTCTGAGTTTACCAAGTGAATTTATAAAGCAACACTAAAACACTGAGGTGGTTACAGGGCAATATTAACAGCCTTTTATTATACATATTGAATCTGTTTAAATGGCACTGATAAGTAGCCTCTGTCTTCTGAGTATAGCCTCACCATATCTGCCAAACCACACATTCAGTTTTTTAGAAAATATTTCACAAAGACTTAAACGTCCTCGGTCTATAACTTCATGCATGTACCTCCAACGTGCCAGGCAACTGCAGCAAGCTGGCAGGGAGACGGCTTTGAGTAATGGACACACAACAGAGATATAGAGAAAGAGGTAACAGACATGAAATACAGTAGGTGTGTTTACAGAGTACTCAAATAACTTAAGACAAAGACACAGATTTGTCCACAATGAAAGCCCCTGTCCGGCACACATACAAGCACAGTTTTGAGTTAATGTGGCTGATAAGTAGAACACTTCCCTGGGCTCTCCTGTGTGTGTACCAGGTGGGATAACTGACACTGATCGGTTTCCTTACAGCACATCTGGATATACCATTGCTGCAAACTTGTAGCATTTTTCCAACCAACGTCATCTGAAGAGCCAGAAAGTTTCAGTCAAAATAACTCAATCATCCTGTAGAATGCAGTTCCACGCAATACCAAGGCAATAATGCCTGCACGTTCTCTTTTGACAGGGATTGGTCCTCTTTGGAATGATCCATAGAGCCGCTGCATGGGAAATTTACACCGTTTTCCATTGTTTAAAGTATATAAAAAAAGGCTTTATGCGATCCATGACATGGGTTGTGTGTTTCAAATACATAACAACATTAAGTTGACAAAAATCATAGATAGAAGCTAGAGAAGAACACAAAAATACCCCACCCTACCACAGTTTCCATTTGGCAAAATGTTTCTATGGCTGTCCAGAAGAAATTGGCAGTGTCTGGCTTTCAAATAAGTTCATTCATTCATCCATTCATTCGTTCATTCATTCATTCATTCATGCATTCATTCAAACAGATGTAGTACATAACATGCTCTTAATGATATACATGTTTGTTAAAAGCACTTCTGTGTACCCAGCTCTCCACTTTGAAAATAAAAATGTGCATACTGTAAATAGAACATTCCCCTCATCATAGATAAGGTCCATGCAGGTCTAGGTCAGCTGAGTGCAAGAGAAAATGAGAGAGGCATGTACGGTATCCATGCCAACATCCCCGTATACACATTCGCCTGTCCATCTGTTGACTATACAATCTCTCTCTCACTTCCTTCTCCCATGTGAGGCGCCCCACCCTGGCAGTGCTGATGTTTTAGTTGTTTCCTTTCACAGATGGGTGCTGTCTTCAAACCTGTGGCTGTCTGTGCGCTCGGTACTGCATTTACTGCTACTCCCCTGATTTGGGACCAGCGAGAGGGGGTCTGGTCTGATCAGATACCTGCAGACACACCACAGCAGAACTCAGGCACATACGTTTAAAGCCACCATCAATATGTTAGGGTTTAATTAATTACCTAAATAAATATACATTTTCTTGTCTTGGCTACCTATTGAACCAACTGAGTGATTTAACACCATGTAAATTAAAGCTTGTATTAACTTGTATATGGTTGCTGTATAAAACATTATATTATGATATACAGGAACAATCTTTGGTTATGCATTTTGTGTCCTTGTTATGCTTTAGACAAATGCAATACAATGGAAAATACAGTACATACCGTACAAATAGTACTGTGTGTCATGTCATCCCACCTATCACCAGAGGTGTCGCTAAAGAGAAGAAAGGGAGCACCTGTACTTACACAACGTCATGCAGCTCTAGCCTGGAGTCTGGTGAGGGGTTGATGAGGATGTAGGACAGTCTATTTCCCTGGTCTGTCATTCCATCTGACAGGAAGACATACGGCTTGTAAGGAAGTCTAATAGACACAGGATATAGGCTATGCCACATCCTGAGCATATAGTTATATGGTCCTTAGACACAGGATAAAGACTTCCGACCTACAACATGTACTGTGAAAACAATATTTTAAAGTTTAGGCAACAAGCCAACTTAGTTCAACAATCAGGGCTTTGCAGTGTAGGCCATAAACAGGGGTTCTCCAGTCACAACAGTGTGAGACATCACTGGTGCTAACAAAAAGCCAGCAGCCTTACTGAAGCCGGTGGGGGAGAGACCCAGGTGTTTCATGCGTGTGCGCACCAGGGCGTTCAGCTCCTGCCTCTCAGAGCGCCTGAAGAGGGTCAGCCTCTGCTGGCTGATCCTCTCGGCCGCGCTGCCCGGACCCGCCTTAACCCCGCCGGGGCCCCGCCCACCCTTCCTGCTCAGACGGCGGGCCCATTGCATGCTCTTCCTCCTGAGCAGCGGGTGGTCGGAGGAGGCCGTGGAGGAAATGGGCTCAGAGGATGTGGAGTTGCGGTGTGGGCCTGCACGGGACAACAGAGGCTCCCGGGGCTCTCTGGTGTCCTCGTAGTCCTCCACTGTGATGGACACCTGGGACTGACATCAGGGAAGCATTTATTATTATTATTATTATATTCAGAAAAATTATTTTATATATAAAAAGAATCCCAGACTTTATTATTGTTCTTCTGGCTTCACGACCTTCCAAAATGAGGAGTAATCAACGAGGAATCAAATATTATATTATGGAAAAATATGTTAATTGGAAATCTGTTAGCAGCATCACTGGCTAGTTATCCATAAAGCTGCCATAACCCATCAGATTATAATGTATACAGATTACATGTTATATTATTAAAGGTCTCTTCTCTAATTGTGAATGTAAAGGCTATAACCTAGATGGTAATGTCAATCAGTAGCTTCTTTTTATTACAGTGTATCATTTGTATGGTCTATGAGAAATGTGTGCTATTAGGAGGTAATGGTCCATCTGTATATTGTGTAGTGAGGGTGAGAAAAGTCTTTGAAAGTTTACATTAAACCAGTTTGGCTGCTGTCGTTTGATGTTCTGTGTGCTAGCTGCTGCTATGAATGTTAAAATAGTGTAAATAGATAGCAACAAACCAAATGAAACACATTGGAATAACTATGTTTTGACAGTAAGAGTAGTTCAATTGTTTTAAATGTCTGAACTGAAAGAGCTAATCATGCCTGTTGAGTCATCGGTGCCAGAAGGATATTGACAAGATTATACACAGTAGAAAGCTCACATATTATAACTACATCAATTAGGAAATGCTTGTGGCAAAGCCCTTGTTTCAGTTTTCTCTCCCGTTAACACCTGAGTGAACCACAGCCTCTACTGGAGGATAGTAAGCAATCTATGGTTAAGGTTGCTCCAGAGGTAGGACCAGCCTTTTGGTCATCTCTGGGTCGCACATACTTCTGAGACTGGGAGCTTATGGGCATCGGTACGGTAGATGCCTATGGGAATATCCCCAGTAGAAGAGCACAGCTTCTGGTAGAGGCGGCCGTAGGTACGGATCCACAAGTCATCCTCTGTGATTTTCATCTGAAAAAGAAACCACACCATATTGACGCTGAAAGGCGGGCCCACATTGGTATTGGGTGGCTGATGCGTTTGACTTACAGCACAGAGGAATCCTGAACCTGGCATGGAGTCCAGACCCAGCAGAAGTCTGGTTATGGAGATCATGTAGTCTTTCACAAAGGACTGGTCAAGGGAGGGTTAATGTACATGGTCACGCTACAGATAAACCATAATAATGTCTCTATGGTATTCTACACCTGTCTTGTTGTACATACAGGTGGGTGCAGTGTCACGGCATAACATAAGCTCACTCGCACATAAAGGCAGGTTACCTTAAACATGTAATGTAAATTATACTATAGTATTAAGCCCTTACGATGACATTACAAATCTCTCATTTATGGTAGGTGCTACACGTGTACCAAGATGAATGACGTCTATACTTATTCTCAAATTACTGGTATTTGTTGTTGTTTAATTTAACATATCTTTAATTCAAAACTCAAACACAAAAACACTACAACAATGTAATTTTATTTAACGTATTGGATTAGCAGCCTTAGCCATAGTGGCTTTAACAGTCTGGTAGGGATGGAGTTTGTGCATGTGTGTGCACACGCACGTGCATGTTACCTGGTAGAGGAGAGTGTCCAGCATGCTAACGCTGAACACCTTGCCTGCCGCAAACGGCAGCCGGAACATGAATACGAGGTTTGAGCCCTTCTCCCTCTCCTTCTATAGGTCATGAAACACACACACACACACACACACACACACACACACAGGCACACTTTAGTGGGAGAAGCATTTAGGTATGTGATGGGAGAACTCTCTGGGCTTCAAAGCCTGACAAGACTTTAATTATACATGTTAATGAAATGCTTGTATAAATCCACAATAGAGTTCCAAACCAAAGTATCCCCATTACTGTCCCTGAGTTATTAAGCCTCAATCATAACCAGTAGGCCACAAACACTCTTACCTTCTCCAGTTTGGACAGAGCCAGGGAGTAGTGGTCTTTGACTTTGAACTGCATGAATCGCATGTTGGCCGGGTGGGTGAGCTCCGTGATGATACTGAGAGCTGGGAATAGCCTGTGGAGGAGGGGGGGAGAGAGGGGAGGCATTTGGAAACCACTGCAACACACACCAGCACACCTGGCAGGGACAACCACAGGTCACCACGGAGATCTGGTGACATGGCAGACCTGAAGAGGGTCTGAACGTTGACGATAGTCTTTGCGTCAGCCATGTAGTCCTCCTCGGCTATCATGGAGCTCTCCTTGTCCACGACCACCATGGTGTCAGCAAAGGTCACCCCGCACCGCAACAGACTGTCCAGGCTGAGAGAGAGAGAGAGAGAGAGAGAGAGAGAGAGAGAGAGAGAGAGAGAGAGAGAGAGAGATTGTTTTTAAATAAAGGGGTGGAACTGTGTTGATATGCAGAAAGCCTTAAGAGCCTTTAACACAAAAACGGGTGCCTTGGATTCACATTCAACCGATGGTGCCAGTTCTGAGAGAGAGTGGTTTACAAGGTGACTGGAGGCAAATGCTAATTCTGCTCAGACATTATGCTAGAGTATAAAACATAGAAAAACACTTTATAATACTAGTCTAAAGTGACCGTATCCAGATTTGACTAAAGTGCCTGTAGAGCTGCATGGAGGGTAAACATGAATGAGGACAGAGCACACACATGCATATAAAGTACAAGAGTGGATGTGTGTAAGGGGCTTTGTTCTGTCTTACTTGTCGATCGAGCCCACTGTGTAGAACACCATAGGGAACCAACAGATTGCCTCCAGGAAGTCTGCTTCAGGTCTGAACCAATCACAAAAACATGTTATTATTTCAAGGGTTCCACTATTTGAGAATTATGATTGAGATCAGCCTCCCTGTGGAGACAGTTCTTACAGCTCACAGAAAAAAATGCAGTGCAGCCTGCTGCCTGCAGAGAACAATAGAACAATAGAAAAATGCTACGCTACAGTGGAATGACTCAGCAATTTACTGTTGTGTATTTCTTTTTCTTTTATTAGATTGCCTGCGTCTGTGTGTTGTCCATATGTGGTTAGCAGAGAATATTCATTTTAGAGTCACGGTCACATATATATATATATATACAGTATATAGGCAATGGTAACATTCACTGTAAATAGTTCTGGATATTTATAGAAGGCCATTTTACCACAATAAGGTTGTCATCATGTTATATTGATTCATTGCCTGCTTAGGTTTGGCAATATGGTAAGGATCGCATCTTTTCCCAAGGTTAACAAATGTTAATACAGTCTAAATGTGGGTCTTACATGCTCTCCAACAACAGTACTATGGGGTTAAGCTCCTTCCGTGGTCGGTAGTAGGCCCTTAGAGGGACAATGAAGTTGTATAGTCCATTCCCCGCACTCTCTGCTGACACAATAATCAGCTTGTTCTTGAAGCCGTAGGAACGGCCATCTTCAAATGGGATGTGGTGGCAGGCCTGGAAGAGGAGAGTGACAGTACTTAACTTAACTAGCTATCCTATGTTATTTTGGTGTGGAGACACACACTAGGTGGGACATGGAACGGTTAGATTTTAAAGGTAACTATACCTCCATGTTGTATGTGAAAACAAATGGTATACTATAACATTATATACACACATGCATTATACCAGAGGTCTTCAACGTTTTTCGGGCCAAGGCTTGGCTGATAGAAACACGGCACAGGGACACCTTATCACATATGGTATAACATTTTAGTTGCAAGGACAACAGTATTGTGAATGGCGGTCTATAGTGCCATGTATAAAAGTAGGCCACTAACTAAGCCATTCAAATAGTTGACTGAGTTATTTATTTATGGAATATGTTGTATTTATGTTAATGTATATTTTGAGGCAGTACCTCTGCAGACCCCCTGTTAAAGACCTCTGCATTCTACTGTATATAGGATATGTTCTGTATAATGTGCAAGCTTGGTACTGTGAGTGGGCGGTGACAGGAGTAATGGAAATCCAGAACCTTATCCATGCGCAGGCAGCAAAATGGCATCTTTTCCTGGAGGAGGTGGCAGAGAGCAGGGGAGCTGCCGATATATGGGGAGTTCAGGGGATACCCTTTCACCCACCTGCACACACACACACACACACACACACGCACACACACATGCACACACACACTTTGGTTTCTAACATGATTTATTATATTATTGCATCCCACCCAAATGTTTGTATATTCTTGTCGAGGTGAGATTATTTAAATATTATATATTAAATAATATAATATAATATAATAAAATATAATGTAAAATTATTAATATAAATTACTTAGTTTAGTGTAGATCTACTACACCCTGTTATGACTACTGATGTAATGCATGCATATAACCGTCTATAACTACTGATGTAATGCATGCATATAACCCTCTATAACTACTGATGTAATGCATGCATATAACCCTCTATAACTACTGATGTAATGCATGCATATAACCGTCTATAACTACTGATGTAATGCATGCATATAACCCTCTATAACTACTGATGCAATGCATGCATATAACCGTCTATAACTACTGATGTAATGCATGCATATAACCGTCTATAACTACTGATGTAATGCATGCTTATAACCGTCTATAACTACTGATGTAATGCATGCATATAACCATCTATAACTACTGATGTAATGCATGCATATAACCATCTATAACTACTGATGTAATGCATGCATATAACCATCTTTATACCCACTCGCAGTGTCCTCCCCACCAATGGCTGCTCTCGTCTCTGTCGCTGTCCTCCTTGTCTTCCTCGCCTCCCTCGTCCTCCGATTGGTCGCCTAGCAGGTCGAAGGTGGCGCCGTTGACCCCGTCCACCAGCTCCAGGACGGGGGCGATGCTGTGTCTCCTCTCCTCCGCGGGGTCTGTCACGGCGGGCAGGGACAACGTGTTGGCGCCCCCTACCTCGGCCCTGGAGCTACCCCGGCTGCCCCTGCCGCTGCCCAGGCCCATGCTCCCCCTATCCTGGCCCTCTGGACTGCTGTCACTCGAATCCTGCAGGTCTATAGCCACCGTGCCTGGAGGACAGTCACACACACACACACACACACACACACACACACACACATCACATGCCTTCATATGCCACAGCAGCTGCACTGATATATGTGAGATCAGTTCCGAGATTGGCCACCAGAGGGAGTATGCGCACAAGCTTGGCTTGTACAGTAATTGTAATGAGCAAACGCCACTAGAAAGAATGCACATCTGACATTTGAAGGCTTGGCAGATGCTCTTATCAATGGAGACTTATGATCAGATATAGGCTGCTTCCTTAACAATGGTTGCAAGTCATGGTTTGAATTGTGAGACTGTCACACTGACCCATGCTGGCGATGATACTGTGAACGGGCAGGCGCGTGAGGCCGTGGTAGATGGTCTGAGGGACTGCCCTGGCGTTTCCCCCGGGGCTGCCCCGAGAGAGCTCCCTCTGGCCCCTGACAAAAGCAGAGTTCTCCTCCTTGGAGATGTTGATGTAGAAGCACGTGTCAGAGCCCCCCATGATGTGACAGGGGCCAGGGTTTAACAGGATGTTGGTGGTGTCTAGTCGGCGCACACCGATCAAACACACTCCGTACCTGCAGAAACACAGAGGAGGCTGCATGGATGGATGTCCGCTCACGTTTTGGCGTTTTTTAATTATATTTTTACTTACTTTTGACTTACTTTTTGTGGGCGTGAAACGAAGCAAAGGTAAAACTCTTCCCCTGGTACTCCCCGAAGAACTTGCTTTCCTCCACTCGGATGTGGTGCACCTCATTGGCCGAGCAGCGGCGGTACGTGCGCTGCCATTGGTCCGCGGAGCATGCCCCTCCCTCTCTGTGACGGCGCGGGGAGATAGATTAATTGGTTGTGACGACACAAGGGTGGCGTTTTAAAAACCGCCAGCTTAGTGTCGGTGCTGAATCGAAGTCTTTTCATCTCGGGGCTGCAACAGTCTCTCAGAACTGTCTGTCGATACCTTAATCAGCACTTAGACAGGCGCATAGACAGCTAAGTATGTCTAAACAATAGGCCTCGCACTAGCACAATAGCACAACATTAGACGGCAGTAATGTAAAAGGTATATGGTCTGAGACTCGGAGGCTAAGAGGTGAGCGATTGAAGCACGGATGTCTGTGCGTGTGTGTGTGTGTGTGTGTGCGTGCGTGCGTGCGTGTGCGCGTGCGCGCGTGTGAGGGGGTTAAGGGTGTAGGCGTCCTGAGAAATGGACTGCATTACATAAATATGTGTTGCAGTGAATTCACAGTTGAAAGGGAGGCCGTGCCAGACTGGGTTACCATCATAGCACTTCAGGGACACATACTAGCAGGGAAGGAATACGGGGAAATAAAACCTGTTCATCAACAGTGCAGCCGACGAATGCAAACGCTTATGAAGACCAGCTGTGCATTGATCCTTGAGAGAAAAGCCTGTTATCACGTCCACTGTTAAACCGCTGTGGGCAATTTCTAGAGCTGAGCCACTGGTGCTGGGAAGATAAGGTTAAATATTGCTACATGGAATCTGCTGTAATTACCGTGACAGCTCAATTCCTCAGTCTTGTTCCTGGGACTGTCTGCATGTCTGTGTGTGCATTATTAATTCTGTCCCTCTGGCTCTCCAGTTGGCTCCACCCTCCTGGATGGTTGATAACGCTCCGTGGAAGACTATCCAGATCCATCTGTAGTGAAGGCTATACCCCACGCTTATTGCTCTCTCTCCCCTCCAAAGTGTGGGCTCCAAGGCTACAGTAACTGTGACTATTGTTGTCAAGGTTTGCGCGCACGCACTTAATTTAATTTTGAAATTACAGTAAACATTTTGGATTCATTATTTCTGTTTCCTTGTGGTATCTCTCTTTTTATTATGATCCAAGCATAACAGTCTTAACATTAGCACATAATTAAATGATAAACTACCCATGTGACCCATTGTAACTTGCCTTGCACTTCCTTCTAACCCATCCCCGTTGTGTTTTCTGGCGCTCACACCATCCTCTACCCGTTCCCCTATAGACAGCTGTGTGTGTGGGCTGAGGGTGGAGACGTATGGTTCTGGGGCCGCTACAGCCCAAAGGAGGAGCGTACCTTTTTTAAGCAGAGCTACAGACAGGGAAATCACTGACCGGTTAAGAGGCTGGAAGGCTCCCGCACGCTGCTTGAAGGCTTCTTGGGGCGCCGTTCTGAAAGAGTGACACCGGTGAGGTGTGCCGTACACACCACCTCCACCACAATCACATCTCTACTGGCAGCCTGCTACACTTGGCAGCCTGCTATCATTATGGCCCGGCGCTAAACCCACCACGTTATACAAGCATATTATACAAGCATCTCACGGCAACATGAAGCAGGGGAGGTGAGAGGAGATGGTGACAATGACACAGAAGAGTGAGAGTGATACATGGAAACAGAAAGAGGCGGGCGGGTGAGAGAGAGAGAGTGAGAGAGAGAGAGAGAGAGAGAGAGAGAGAGAGAGAGAGAGAGAGAGAGAGAGAGAAAGGAGGCCTACTCACTGTCCTCTGGAGGAGTGGATCAGTAGTGTGATGAGTGTTGAGGTCGCAGGGCACACACAGTTCAGAGCCAGCATGGCATATTTGAACTCCTCTTCACACACCACATGATCTGCACACACACACGCACACACACACACATCATACAGACAGCGGCCGCGATCACACATGGAGCCAGAGCAAATTGCCACAGTTCACCTGTCACACACCAGTGGCGTAGCGTTAAAGCCATGGACTCCTCACGGCAACTAATTTTGAACGCATACGGACACATGCATCTCATGAACGTGTCTCAGTGCTGTTTGTGTGTGTGTGTGTGTGTGTGTGTGTGTGTGTGTGTGTGTGTGTGGGGGTACCTCAGCTCAGCCCCTGTCTTGCCAATAAACACTACCGCTACAGCAAGCATCGTTCTCAGTGGACAATTACAGTAAGTGTATATACAGCATATGCATATTTACGTTGGCGTCATGGTGGATTAGCCGAGAGGCCAGAAAAGAGGGCTGCTTTTAAGCTCTCATAAACACACATTAAGCATTTCTGAACACACACCACCAATTCACCAAATCTCACACACACGCGGAAACAAACAAACTGATGCACTAGCATTTTATGTATGCTAGCAGGCAAATACTTCATTTTGTCCAGGCCTTGTGACCCTGGGCTACTTTTAGGGGGCGTTATGGGGTTCCTACTAGCAACAGGTTTAAGATAAGTCCCCCTCCCCCTCACTAAACATTTAATAGGGCTGCTGGAAACCATTCCAGTCACGCTAAACAAACACAGATAACACAGCTCAGCTACCTGTTGCCTTGCCTCCACTTGGAGAGGAAAAACCAATAGAATGATTAGTGTAGCCAATCAAGGCCCAGGCAGCATTTCACCCACTGTGCTATTCTTGATTGCATTATCTGCAGTGAGACAGGCATATTAATATGAAATATAAAAGGATCTGTCTTTCTCTATGTTCAGCCATTCATCTTCAATAAAAGTGTGTGGCCTATTCAGCAAGGTACAAATACTTTGCAAGTTACATAATAGTTATACAGGCTTGTTAACAGACACGTTTTAAAAACACTTTTAAAAATGCATTGTGCATACTGCTATCGGTGGCAGAGTTGCGTGTGCCTGTGAAAAGAAATCACCCATTGCCATGTTTTATTTACATTAGGAAGCAGAATGCTCATTAGAGAAGTGATGTTTTACATCAACAACAACACTATGCATATGAAAGACGGCTCTGCCTGATCTGTTGTTGATAGACACATGTTCCTCCACTGGACTGCCTTGCTACAATGCAGTGTTTTTTCTTCTTAATTACATACAAAATATAAAGGTTCACATAGAGGCTCAGAGAGTACGATATGACAATGTGTATTAATGTGCGCTTTAAAAGCAAGCAAATAGAAAACACATTCACAAACACATTCCACTCCCTCTCACAAACATCTCATGTATGCTAACACACCATCACCGCCCAGCTGACCCCAGACACATGCTGCAAAGCAAGCACATTGAGACAATTTATGATATCTCATTTCCAAAATGCTTTTGTGTCTCCTCCCCTCCACCTCCTTCATCTCCCAGACCTTCACCATCGCCTTATATACTAGTGCCAGTGCTTAGCCTCGCATAAGTAGAGAAATCAATCGCTGGTCTGATATACAGATACACCATTGCACACATGGGCGCACATACAAGGCTGACAGATGTTTTGTTGTATTCCAATATAGGAAGGATGCCACCCTTGTCTGAAAATAGTATACTGCCACTGTGTTTGTACTCAGTGTGTGTGTGCGCACGCGTGCGTGTGTGTGTGCATGTGTGTGTGTGCGTGCACAGGTGTGACTGTGCCACGCAACAATTTCACCCTACCCTCTACGAGTCTCCCACTTGACATAATTAAATCAGAGTGTGATTATTGTGTGAATTAGTGAACCTCTATTAACCCCATGCAGCTTTCATGGTGCACGCACAGGAGGGTGACCAGCTACTGGTGTTCTACTCAAGCTGGGAAGGGGATCCCACCTTACAAACCACAGGGCTTCTCTTCTGCTGCATAACACTGAATCAAAATGGTATAATTTGCCTAACAGAAAATACTCTAGAATATAATGATGTCTTGATGTCTGATATTGACAAGACAGTGAATCTTTAATGTTTAATTTACACCATTATTTTCTGGGAGTACGATGACTAGAATAAAAGTAATGTGTTTCTATTATAGAGACGCGTATATATATATATATTAATTCCCCATTTCGCTACTCATGTGTCTGCATGTTGTGGTAATGACAATAACGTTGAAATTAATTGATGAGCTATGGCTACATTATTTAGCTATTTCTGACGGCCAGGTTAAGTCCATCTCTCATGAATGCCTCCCACAATAGCACCTACTGTAGTACACTATTATGCTTATGGTGTCACAACATGGCAAGACCAATAAATGCCTAAGTGACAATTGACTATGTTTTCTGTAGGATTGAAGGGATACTGTGATCTACTGGGCTACATCTGCAGTCAGCAGCATCTCAACTTAAACATCAACTAAATGAATAATACATGTATTGTGCATTTTAGGTTTAACGAGGGACTTCATCTTCTTCTTCTGGCATGCGTTTTGCAGCAGCCAATTCTCTAAGACATTTGCTTTCAACTAAGCACTATTATATAATATCTTGAAATTTGGAAGATACCCAGTAGATGCCTCTGCCAAAGGTGACCAAAAATAATTATCCACAGCACAACCAAAATATCAGATTGTTGTTATCTTATCTGTGGCTACCTGATCTAAAATAACACCGACCACACATGTTTCTGTAGGCGATGCAATTCTCTCATTGACAAAGATTCTATGTCCAGGTCCCAAGTTTACCTTACTGTCAAGTGTAATGAGAATTTCTCTACGGCAACATGAGACGCCCTTTGACACGGCCGAACATAACAGACAACGCTAGAACAGCGAATTAACCTCTTCTTCTTGCCCAGCATGTAAACGTGCACACACCTTCAAAGCCATGCGCACAAGATCCTTCTGCCTCGTTTACAACTCAACAACACCTGTCTGTGCTCGCCCGAGGGGAAATTACCTCCTTCAAACATAGCAAAGAGCGCTGACAAGCCTGCTGCATGCTAAAAGATCTCCCCTCTACATCCACATTAGCGTTACGACACAGCCGTTCATCTACCTGACGGTGATAGTGAAATAGTTAGGGCGGTAGAAACTGGCGCCGGGGACAACAGGGCGTTGCCTGCGGTGATAGCAATAGCCTGTGCCAGGTTAACGTTGCGGCGTTTCCTTGTCCAAGGTGGGGATGTAAAGTGTCAATGACAGGAGACAGCTAGGATGAGGGCGTTGAGCTGGAATGAGTTTGACATTCCCTGTCTGGGCTCGTGTGAGTGAGAGAGGGATGAGAGAGAGAGAATGACACTGTGAGAAAGATAGGGAGGCCCAGAAAGGGAGCTACAGTACAAGCGAGAGTTGGCCTCCTCTTTCTCCATCCTTCATAAGCTAGTGATTGGCATTTCCTGTTAAACAAGAGAGGAAATGCTGCTTTGCAACAGGCAATGTGAACACTCTCCAGACACTTCACAGAGGCACACATCAGGCCAATATTTTAAGATGGGTAGCTGCAATAACAGGTTGATAGAAAAAGGAAGGCCTTTGGGCAATGCGAATGGGCCCTGGCTACGACAGGACATGCCTCACAACAGATCAGACGTATTTATTTCAATTCAATGTTCTTTTAACTAAACATAATGTCAATGTTTTTAATGATATATCCACAAAGATGATCACGCGTGGCCTGAACCGATTCCCTGCAAATTACTTTAATCTGTGTCCACGCTCTTCCATCTTACTTACAGTACGGAGCCTGGATTGTATTTTATAGGGCAGAATTTGTGTTGTTGTTGCTGTAATCATTTTCACAAAGTCAGAGACAGACACACACACACACACACACACACACACACACACACACACACACATGTATTTGCATTTGAGTCTCTATGCTACACATCACCAACCTGCAAATTTCACGTGGAACTTATTCTCAGGTTTCAGAATCTGGACATACAAAGGGCAATTTGGGGCAAAGTCTTTAACTGCCCAGGCACGAAGAATGGTCTGATGGTCCTGCAAAAGACATAGGGAGATGGAGACAGGTAGAGATAGAGAGAGAGACAGAGACAGACAGACAGACAGGCAGATAGACAGACAGAGGAGTTCAAGAAAGGAGAGAAAAGTCATTAGTGGCTTCAATGGCTTCACCAAAATCCCATTTCCAACTTTGGCTCATGTCGCTAATAAGCATCTTCAACCACCGCCTTGTTGCAGGGCAGCAGAGGAACTCTCTCGAGTGGGGAGGCATGTATGGGGAACGTAAAGCCTAGAGAGTGTGGTAAGTTGGCGTTAAATTGCCCCTCAGATGGTCATAAAAAATAGTGGTCGGTGGGGAGGGAGGGGCTGTGCTGGGTGAGGGAAACGTACAGCTGCAAAGCGGTCCACTTCAAACCGGTTGCTGAGGATGAAGCAGGCCTCAGCATCGTCCATCCTACCAGGCAGTTAGTAGAGCGGGAGGTCAAGGGACCGACGGGAAGCCGGGGCCAACCCCCACCGAACACAGCCAACCAATAGGAATTGGAGGATGGAGTGGGGGAGGGGTTCAGGGAGACATGGACACGAGGAGAAGAGAAGACACAGTGTTTTCCTGTTAGTAGGGTGGAGGAGAAAGATTATAAAAGCACCAACTGACGCCAAACAGCCAGGCGCCATTCATGCACGAGATAGTAGGAAATGGAGGAGACGGGGAGATTAAACAAGCAGGCTTTCATTCTCCGTCTTCATGACAAAGCTAGTCTGCACTGCTGGCAGTTCTATCAGCAGCCAGGGTGATAAACAATAAGCAATAAGACGCAAGCTACAAGTGCAGTTCACACATTGGTTAGACGCTTCTTAGATATTAATTATGAGCCTTATATCTTCCATGTCTGCGGCGGTTCGTGTCAACGCATTCATTTAGTTAGGCTTTCAATGTTGCGTTACACATGCATGCAATTGTCTTTGAGGTAGATAGACTAGAAGACCAGCTGATACCCTTCTTTATGATTGGTTCTTTCTTTCATTTGTGCAAATGCTGCAGGGAACTTGCAGTATAGCTTGCGGCATGCACAAATGTGTGTCGCATTGGACTAAAGCGTCTGCTAAATGACTGTAATGGTTGTAGGTGAGAGGTCTGAGGGGTGTGTAGTTGTTTTAAGGCTATATCCATGGGAACTCACTTGGCTCTCATCAGGTCCTGGTCCTTCAGGGCAGAGCCCTGCAGGTAGATGACTCTCTGGGCCCAAAGGGGGACGTGAAGCACCCTCCGCACCTGGACGTCCATCTCAGCCGGGCAAAGAATCACCACATAATAGTCCTACGAACGCACACACACACACACACACACACACACAAGCGCACACACACACACACAGAGTGAACAAATAGATTAAGGTATACCCACGATAAGCGGAATGGAAGGGAATAAAAAATGGCAGGGGGTATTTATGGGAGACCGATGGGGACAGGGATCTCTCTCTCTCTCTCTCTCTCTCTCACACACACACACACACACACACGTTCACTGTGGAAGGAACACATTTTTGACAGAGCGGATGTGTTTACATACATGTGCGTGCACACACACACACACACACACACACACACACACCACACTACATTACGCCACACCTCCTGCTGCCTCCCACACAGTCACGACTGCAGGACCGAGCAAACATGAGCACATCCCGCTCCATCAGCATTCGCTTGATCTCTGACGACGCCGGGTTAATTCTGTGCTTTAACCTCAGTTGGAGAGGATTAAACCTGTGCACACACACACACACACACACACACACAATACCTCAAGCTATTTGTACAGACCTGTAGTCGGGGGTGAGCAAAGAACTCATTGAGGAAGTCCATGAGGAGGTCAATCTTGAGGCAGCTGACACACAGGACTACATGCTTCTCCGTCTGTGCCCGGTAGCGGCTGTAGTTCCCCCCTGACTTCTGTCGCTCCATCCAAAGGAAGGCCAGCTGCTCAAACTACCCAATAAGCATCACACACACACACACACACACACAACGCATAACAATTACACACGTTAGACATGTCTTTGTATGTTTCTCTTTTTGCAGAATTGAATTTGCCACAAAACCAAAACATGCTTCTTACCACATTAGATGTGGTTTGTACTAAAAGCTACAGTAGTACTGCTGTTGTGCATCATGATAAATCATTAAAAAATATATATTAAGACATGTTAAACCACAGGGAGATGATTTCAATATTTTTTAGAAATTATTTTAAAAAATGTATCTTGTTTTGTGCTATATTTATTATGTTATTCAGTCCGAGTCATTATGTACAACATATTAATAAAATGTCCAAATATGTATCAATAGTGGCCATTGTCACATTTCTATGTTTATTTGTTAGTTCAAGTGGATCTAAATGACCTTCTGACACTAGATGTCAGAAGAGCACCAGCATTTCAGACAAATGGACGCCACACAAACATGCACGAGTGCCTGCCTGGGTAGTTCTACATGTAAACAGAGGAGCTCAGGTTACAACATACACAGATGGAGTGGCATTCTCTGCAAAGGATGCAATTTGTCCACTATCTATTTATATTTATAGAACATACAGTATATTTGTACCACGTTTCAACCCATTCGCACGTTTTGACAGATGTTGATGGCAGGAAGCTGGAGAGTGCCTTTAGTTCAACAATGTATCACTCCATCATGGAAAAAACAGGCCATCTGTAAATTGGACAGATGTGTTGTTGGTCTGGCAGCTCCAGGTGTTGGAGAAAAGAAATAACGAGGAAAGTCTGTAATTTCACTGAGAGGATAGCTGTAGAAAGTGCTTGTGTCATTATGAAATAATAAGCTATACTAGTGGGAAAAGGGAAGCCAAAGCGAGGAAGAGATGTGATCCATGGAACCACTATAAAGACAAAAGGCTCTCCTTCACACGCAGGAGGCAGGATTGTGGGATCACTGGGGGTAAGCCAGTTGCTAAATGTCAGGGGGTATTTATGGATGAAAGATGTGCACAGGGAATAGCAAGGGCACAAGGTATATGGTGCAATTGAATCCAGTTATAGCTGCACATTTCATGACATTTGTGTTTTGTCGCTTTAACAATGTCGACTACCATCTTCCCAAAACTGTTGAAGGAAAACAATGCTCAAACCACCAGGCAGTGTAATGAGCATTCAAGAGGCACATGGTTCCGGTGAATCGATGTTAATGGCAGAGGCGTTGTTAGAGTTTGAAGAGATCAGGGGCTTAGCCCAGACACAAACCCACCGAACCGCAAGTGCAAAACATTATAAATGTATTAGCTTACTGATCATTTTTTTATACCATTGTTCTGTTTCAGAAACATCTCCTAACATTTTCTGTGAAGCATAGCTACTTTTTGTTTTTCAATATCCATCGATCCATCATCATCCGCTTATCCAGAGTCGGGTTGCGGGGGCAGCAGCTTCAGCAGGGGACCCCAAACCTCCCTTTCCCGAGCCAC
>JAODUK010060849.1:0-17734 GCA_027564635.1 Typhlichthys eigenmanni
ATGACCATCATAAGGCTACCAGCATTGGCAAGTCCACTATTCACTATTCAATGCCCCACCCTCCTTGGTTGTTGCTACAGAGGCATCGCTGGTGGGCAGCTGGCATGTCGCTTGTTTGGGACTGGAATACACTATAGATTAACATTATGCAGGCTATTGTCTCACTACAAAACATTGCTGTGCAGATTAGAGCTGCTGTAGTGGTTACAATATAATGTTTATGTGTTGTAGCAATGTTCTCCACTGTCTGTGCGCAAAAAATGTGGACTTTTGTAACTATGTAGGCTATGTGGTTGTCTGTTTGTGTGTGTGTG
Organism: Typhlichthys eigenmanni; assembly: GCA_027564635.1. NCBI lineage: Eukaryota > Metazoa > Chordata > Actinopteri > Percopsiformes > Amblyopsidae > Typhlichthys > Typhlichthys eigenmanni. The sequence goes on from JAODUK010060849.1 coordinate 315, forward strand.
TGTGCGCACGCACGCACAATGTCTGCACCCTTGCAGAGCCAGATGTTTAAAAAATATAACCGAATGTAGCCTATGTGTGCTGTGTGTTACTATTTGGCTATGCTGTGTGGCACGGCCGAGGTTTGGTAGTTGCAGTTTAAACAAGCCTCTGTACAAATTTGACACCTCAAAATAAGCAGGATATTTCAAGTAAGCCTAGTTTGTGCACACGCAAAATCAAAACGTGTGCTCAAGCGTTTGTCCTGCAATTCATGGGCCGTGGTCATGGCGAAAATAAACTAAAGCTCGCGAGATCAGGATGGTGTCGCAAACTTTAGTTTATTTTGCCATGAAAATCAGTCTGGAAAGCTTAGGAATAATTTTTAATGTGTCTGAGTAGCAACTGAACTTTCCAATCAGCGTAGTGTTGATAGCTATACAGGCGTGGTTTAAGTTTGCCAACAACGAAAGCGACCAGATGGTTTATCCAATCAACTGCCAAATATTTTTTTGAAAGTACCTGCCCTTTACAAAAAGTTTACATTTACAGCTTCCGAGATGTAGATGTGACAACTATTCACCTGGCATGGCAGGTTAGGGCCGTGGTGCCGCGATGTTTAAAACAGAATTTCTCTTAAACAGTTGTACACATTTTTATTATAGCCTACACCCCTCCCCATCTGGATAGGCTACTCAAAATATAGTATTAGAGGCATCGGCTGTGGAAAAAAATCACGAGAAGCTGGCAGGTGAATCAATCTTATGTTTCCTTCTGCTCTTATTCAACTCAGATTCCCAAGACCACTGAATGGTTGTTCATATCAGACTATGTTTATGTAATATTTTTTTCCTTTGTATAGGCTACATGAACGCGGAATGTCCCCTCTTTCATTTAAATTGATAATAACATTAAATATTTTAATGATATATTGACCACCGAACTGGAAATATACCAAGTTTTCATATTTAAAATCATCTTAAACGCCTCCCCTGGAAAATAATTCACCAGCTGCCACTGATCAACGACTATTTGCATGCCATAATACAAGCACTGTCTTTAGGTAGCTAGACTGTTTAATTAAAGACATTTTCCTACTTTTTACTCAGTCAAAATACAGATGATTAATTCAGGAATATAGGTGACAATGCAGTACACTTGAAATGAATGTCTAACTATTTATTACTAATGTACTTTAGGTGAATGGTAGGGAAATACAGTAATGTCTGCAGACATATAAACCTTAAGATAAACAAATGGCTACACTCTTTTATAGTTAGGTAGCACATAGCCATTTGACTGGATGGTGCCTGAATGTTATGTGTATGTACTGTAACAAAGTAAATATGTATAAGAAATGCATTTCAGAGGAGTCTAGTTTTATTTTCCCAGGCTCTCATTGGTCTCATTGGTCATGGCAATTTTTCCAATGCACATTTATCAACACTGAGCATATTCCCCTCATGGAAACTAGTCAACATTGCTTCTCCCTTTGCGTGCACTGAAGCTTCTCTGTGGCTAATTGGTATGGCCACAACTGGCTTTAATACCCACAAAATGCATAGTAAGGCAGTATTCACTGCCTTTTTTACAGTATGTCTCTGCATGCAGTTCTGCATGGCTTTGATTTAGGTCTTCAAAAACCATTCTGTTCATCTCTTCACACAGTGTCAATTCTGGCTCCTTGTGAAGAAAGAGTATTCAACCTACAGTACTCGTTTGTGTCCCCATCCTGTCTTTTGCCTTACTTGTTAAGGAAACCAATGATAAGTGACGTATTGAGTTAAGTTACAGTCTTGTAATGGCAACATTTTGTACATTTTGTACATGCTATATCCAGGCAGGAGAATCTGAGTTTCTTACAGTGACTCTAGTAATGAGTCTTTCATTTGAATCACTTCTTATATAAATCACCAGGAGCTGGTCTGGGCAAGTTTTCCTAATTCCAGTTCTTCCTCCAAGATGATCTGATCTCTATCATGGTTAGGTTTGTTTAAAATTTCCTCTCAAATCATGAGGTATAGATATAGAGTACACAACAAACTATAATACATATTTATATGATCTGTTGATTAAAGGCATGTAACATAGACATACTATAACATTATAATTAAACTGAATTCAACATATACTGTAATCAACATCAATTTGACCCAGTTGTACTGTGGTGATCTCATCTAAAACAGACTACAGTGTGTGTATGTGTGTGTTTCTGTGTGTCCGTGCGTGTACGTGTGCGTGCCCTGCAAGTTGTGTGAGTTTATCCAATGTTGGATTTAAACAAGGCCAGAGACCCATATATTCAGCCTTCTTTCATTCTGCCATTATAGTTGCACTGCTATGCCATGGCATTCCTCCCTAAAGCCATACAACAATGTTAATAATTGCAAAAGATAATTATTAAATGAGTCTACAGCTTTGGAATCACCTGGATTTGTTCCGGGGTTAATACATGGGGTCTGATTTGAGTCTGCCAGAGTCATAAAAACAGTCATAACAAAGCAGGGAATGATCACTGATGAGTGATATGCAGCAGCACTCTTCTCCCCTAAAGAAGGCTGGGAGGTATAACAAATGTGACGGGCTGTGCTGCTGGCTTGAGCTCATGACTGGCAACCAATGTTGTGTTTCCCAAACATTAGGCCGCAGCGGGAGGTCAAAGTCTGTTTCGTTTTTTTTACTCTTATGTATTGGCAATCAGCAGGGTGGATAGCATCTACCAATATTGAAATTGAAATCATATTATGCCAGGGTGGCAGTTGCTACAGAGCAACAAAAGACAAAAAATAACACAATGAACCCACAGCTTTTCTCGCTTTTCCTAATCAACATGTAATAATGTTTGTGTTGGTGGTCTATCATAGTTTTTGAATTGTAGATGCTTTATGCCTGTTTGCTTTTAGGTGTACACCCAAATTTAATTAAGGGAGGTACTGTACAACTAGGTTAGGCTATAGTTCTTTTAGAAATGTGCACACTTTTACTGTGTATTTAAAGCTGTACTGTTTGAACATATATTTGAAAAGGTTTCTTCAGCAGAGGCTATGGCACAGCTTCAACATTTTTTTATGGATTATAAAATGGAAAAAACAACTGATCAATAGTTTAGTTGAGATAAATCAATAGTCTATTAGAGAAGACACACACACAGTTCAGTCCACATGCTGCATTAACATCTGCCAAGGGTGGAGTGGTTCCCCCTTACATATCGAATGTCAGTGTCACTAGTCAATAACAATATATATTTAATGTGCATTATAATAAAGACGTCAGACACGCATGCACACACACACACACAAAATCTGCATTTATGGTTAAACTACAATTCTTTAAAGGAGTCCATCTTAAAGTGTGCATAAACATGCCAATAATCCTGCCAACCACATCCACCCACACTAATGAAATGTCACAAACTCTATCAACATACTAAATATGAAAGTTTAGTTTTTGTTTGGCAACCCATTTGATTCCCTGCTCAAATGTCAACTATGCCAACGTAACAAAAATGTAGTCCTCTTGGTCCTTAAAGTTTTAGCATGTGCAAACAAGTAAAAGATATGACAGGGACATACTCCAATAACATATTGTGGCATACTGCAATTATCATTGAGATACTTTATTTATATTATGAACTCAACATTGTTATGTCTGTCTTTTAAATTATTACGGACACAAACTTGTAAAATAGTACAACATTTGCTTATTTGGCCCACATGAGTCGTGTCATCATCCTAAAAATAAATTGTTGTTCTGCAACACACTGTTGTTTAAACCATTTGAGCCACATAGTTCACTGCCCTTTATAGGGCAAGGAACCATATTTGGTCACTTCTCTGAACATTCAAACAGCGTTGCCACGCTTCTCTGTGAGTATAAACACATGTATTTCTCCCCGCCATTCACAGAAAATCAGGCTAGGTTACACAGTTAGTTACTGTACACCAGGGCATCTGACCAATCAGGAGTTGCCCCGAAACTCACACATTATACAGTTGAATAGTTGTGCTGCATGATGAGATAGCCATTGTTTGAATAAGATTTCAATAAATTAATGAAATCTGTTCATGAAAAATTAAGCCACCATATTTGATCATTTTTTAAAAGTTCTTTGTGTTTAGTATGTTTTTTTCTTGATTTTACAAATAATTCATTATAATTTAGGTCAATTATTTAATAGTGCAGCTTCTTCTTAAAGTACAATGAAGCTGTTACCTAAGAGACTGGACTGGACATTGACACGTGAAAGAAAGAAAACATGAAATACATTTAAAAAAATACTAGTTTAGGTGGCCTCTCCGGGAACCATCACCTTATCGTGGTGGAGAGGTTTGGGTGCCCCTATAAAGTGCCCTATAAAGCGTTAGGAGTTAGGAGTTTTCATCTATGATATTATATATCATTTCTAAAGTTATACTGTATGCTGGTAAATATACTCACTTTTGTTGACACAATATTCGGTTAAATATGTCATACATAATCTCATTCTACATTTGATGTCTTTGATACGAAGCATTGCATAATGCTTGTGTTATTCTGTTTTACTGGTTAAACCGTTGTATATAACAGATTCAACGTGAAACTATATATTTTAATGTACTGTGTGTAGCAAGAGAAACGTGCAAATGAGCTCAATTACATTGACATGTATCTTTAAATTCCACATAAAGCAAATACAGAGATTGTTTTGGTTAAATATGATAGAAACCCATTCCTGTAAAACATGTGAGTGTACAGTGCATTCTGAAGACACACCCCTAGCGTTAGAGAACAGAGAATACTGGTTATTTCATCACGATTTTGAAAATGGATTTGCTATACTAACTAAAATGTGGCTGGGTGTGATATTTCGAAGGACCGAGGCAACAACGAGGGAGTAAGGAATAACAAAAAAGGTTTAATCTACAAAAGGTACAAAACATAACAGGAATCAAAGCAAAATAACCCGAAAGGGTTGCATGGAACACAAACAATTTAAAGACGCGCTGACAGCAATCATCCACATATGAGACAGCGGTGGGAGTCCCTGATTGTCACCTGTCTTAGATCAGCTGTCAGTACTCCGGGGAGCGCTTACGAGAGCGCGCAGGAGCGGCGGGCACTGCCCCGCCCCGGGACTGCGGCATGACAGTGGGTGGTTAATATCCCTATTTTCTGTGGTGTGACAAACTCAAAGCACACATGTATGTCTGTTTTACGCTGTCTTTTATTTAAAGTAACAGTGATAACACTCTTACAACATGTTTTCCAGCGCTGTAGATGCAAAGCCCTGTTGGAAGACCTGTGGCGTCCACATATGGCCAAACAGTGGGACACCAAGCAGACCTTTTTAGGGCTGCCCAAAAAACACATATGCTCGTGTACACATACCCATGTGCAAACAGGCGCACACACAACCAACACACTCATCACCTAGGCAACACAGTGCCTAGAACATGAGGTCACATGTTTGATGGTAGCTGTGCTAACCCCATCCCCTCCCTCTATGTGAGCGGTTGACAGGCTTACTGGTGATTGATAACATGAGGTCCTTCCAACTGGACCCCAGAGTGTATGCTAATGGTTGGGGGTAGGACGGGGGTTACTATCATTCACCTTCCACAGCTGTACTTGTTAACCAATTGGGCACCTGCATGATTAGACCCAGCTGGGGAAGTAAAAGACAATGTATGTATGTGGGAGGCGATGGGGAGCTGGTTTATGGATAGGTGTTGTAGGGGCGAGGTACTGTAGAGGTGAAGAGAAGCACAGTGCACATGTAGGCTCGTAGCTTGGGATAGCTCGCTCCAATGGAGCTTAGCTTTGTTAGCATGAGTGACATAGTAAAGAGGGAATTCGACATGCTGCTTGCTGTTTCCATTGAGCATCTATGACCTTACCGATGTCTGTTTGCAATTTTTTATTCTGACCTTACCCTTAACTCGCCGCATTATCTGCTTAACAAAAAATGATTTTGCATCATAGCTAATCTCATTTATTCGGTCCTTGTGGCACAATTATGTGAGGTCATACACACACTAAGGGTGAGGACCCCTAACATGAAACACATGGTCCAGCCTTTTGGGTGTAATACGTATTTGTTGGAATTAATAAATGTGACAAATGATTGCTGTGAGCACACATGCTTACTCTAACATCTAAGACGTCCTGCCCGAAAACCATCAGATCGTCTGTAGTTGCGCGTGATTCGTTTAAACCCTTTATGAGTGTCAGTGTTACTCAGAGTGAACTTTATTTGAAATGAGTAAATGGCATTCCTCATTCAATGCCTGGATGGATTTGAAATAGAAAACATCTGAACTCAGACTTAGGAAGCTAATTGTTTCTGCCATCAATAGTTTCTCCTTCCCAGCACCCTATTGCTTCAGTCCCTTCTGAGGCCAAAGCATTCCTTGTGACCTCTTAGGGAAAGAAACGTTGTTTCTTCGCCATGTTAATAAACATAATACGCTTACTGTGCCTTAGAGTTCATAACCATAACATAGTGATTTTTTTTTTAATTACACTTTTTATTTGCCAGACTTGGCGGAAGAATTGCGCTCACCTCTTGGTGGCCTTTTGAAATGTCTTGGTTTGATTGCGCTTCATCTCTTCAGCTCTCAGAACCACTGTGGTTTAGAGGACATTCATCACTCTCGTCATTGGCTGCACTTTAAAAGATGTGTCAGTGCAATAACGTCTCTGTAGCATCCATGGTTAATTCAAATGAACTTTAAGTGGAATACTACACCTTTTTTCCCAGTCCACTTCTCCTAGTTTCTCTCTACCCGCAACATTCCATCCAAAGTTTGATGTATTGTCTGGTGCGATGTCACACGAATGAAGAATTCCAAGAAAACATCCTTTCACCAAGTTGGAAATACATTGCTTAAAATTTAATATTTGTATTTTTATGACAGAAATTTTGTTTGATTTGGTCACTGACTATAGCCTGGAACACAGACAGTACATATAGCTGGGCGAAGTCCCTGAAACCATGTCGAAAAATCTCTCTCTTTTGAATGTCAATGCATCAGCCCTCAGACTGTGTATTTAATGACATAACTGATATTCTGCCCTCGTTCTCTGCTGGCTTTTGGAGAAAATTGCTCATGTTCAGAACCAAGTAGGCCGGCGATATTCCTACACGGTCAGGAAAATGACAAATTACATGACAGAATGTTTAAGTAGGCAATTAATAAAATGAATAAATGAACATGTCTCAGCTTGTGAACAGTGCACTGAATTCGGCACTGAGGTCACTAGTGAGGGCTTTTCATTTTGACTGGTGCTATTGCCACATAAGAATTGCGACAGGAGATAGAATCGGTACGTTCTCTATTTATATCATTATGCATCAAATGCTCCGATAAACATGCAGGCAGCTACCTCCGAGCAATGGTCCGGTTCCAGGCTCAACAGAACAGCAGAACCCATCTTCTCCTCTGCTAATGAAGACCCTCATCTTCATTGGCACCTCATCTAGTGTATTCTCCACCTCATAGCGCTCACTCTAACTGAAGTTATCTATGACCAAGCACTTATGTAGGCTGTTAGTGTATCTTTGAGGATGAAATTATATTGGTAATCTGTGTTAACTATGATGATATGATGCTGTCATTATTTTGAATGTTGTCTGCTTATGATTGCTGGTGACAAATGTAAAATCGTCTTCTAAATGTTGTTATTTTAAACATGCTTGCATGACAATATGTTAATGCAGGCATTACATCTAATAACTAAGTCACTACTGAAATGTGGCCACTCTGAGACATCGCGTATACTGTAAACCATCTTGGGCCTATGTGCATTAGCAACACCACCAGATTTGAAATGATAAGCAACCGTAATGGCCTTCCCGAGCATTTCTGAACAAAACACCTGGGCGCACACTAGAACCACACAGATGATACAATCGCTCATGCTCCAATCAAGCCAGGATGTGCAAGGGTTAAACCTTTTAAAGCACAAGGTGTTGCTCCACACCAAGCAATATAGGGGTGTGATGAAAGCTCTAGAGGTGCGGACATAGTGGCAAGACTCCAGCCTCTTTTTTGTTTTTTCTTGTCTCAATCTGAACGGGACATAAACACAGCTGCTGCCATGGGGCTCATACACGCCCATGAACACTAGCTAACTGTGAGAAATGACCTTTGACCCAGCCAGGAGTCGACTCTGTGAGAAATTCACTGCTAAGGTCGGCTGTGAGATAATGGATTCTCTTGGTTGGGTATAGAGTATCAATCCGAGGGGACCGGCTTTGTCTGTTAGGCAACGGGTCATGTCGGTTGTACCTCTTTCTCAACTGTACACATGTAGACACACACACACATGCACGCATGCGCACGTGCACACACACACACACACTCTCACACACACACATACTGTAAATGATGACTGTAGGCACTCACACGCACAGACAGTTCTTGTAGTGAAATATTCATATTCTCTCAGCCCCCACAGCATGCCACCTAAATCAGACCAAGAGCCATCTGGAACAAGAACATGGCCTGCTGCTGGGTGAAGTGAGCAAGGCACCAATTTATTTTATTTTACTTGTACAATGTATCCATGAGTGTGAATCAACGCCGCTCATAGGGGTTATCTATCTCACTAGCATAACACACGATTAACTAGCCAAAGCTATAACAACCCCAACTGGAAATGCAGCACAAAATGTGTTGATTTGTTTTACAGTACTTATCCCTGTGAATTGGTCAGCTAAAGTTGCAAAGAGAAACAAGAGGCTACAAATAGAAAAACGTGTCATAGACGTATTGAAAGTACATGCAAAGAGGAGTTCAAAGGGTCAGGGCTAATGACTCTGTTTCCCCCTTGAGACTAAATTACAAAACACCATGTGAATTCAGAGATGCATGCGGTCAGCTCACAGCATGGGCCACCCCACAACATGGGTCAGCACATCTTAGCATAGTTCGACATCCAACACAAATCCCCAGCACAATTTTACTGCTGTAACGAGTACAAACCTACTGGAGAATGAGACAAGCAGGGCCACCAACCGACTGCCCCTGAAAAGTTTTTCAGGCTACTATAATGACAATGTTGTGTGATATTGCTGGTAAAAAAATGAATGTATACATTAAGTTGTCTGAGGCTAAATTCAAGTTTTAGCCTACATTCTCAGAAAAATGTATTTGTTTGGCCGTAACTTCAAATAAATGTCTCTGCGTTTGATGTAAATAAATGCACAGTAGGTTTAACCCAACAAGTTCCGTAATTCCCACCATCTGGATGTAGAATAAACTTAATTTGATGTTTTCATATTTTGAAAAATAACATTCTGTGAATAATATATCATATATTGGTCCATAATCTTAGAGTACTGCAGAAAAGCAACAAGTCAAATGTTCTTGAAAATTGTTTTGAATGCCTCTCACACACAGCCAGTAAGGGTAAGGAAGTAAGAGCTGTCCTAAGTACTGTATTAGCTCTCCTCCACCCTTTGCTATGTTCTTCTTCCAGCACTGCTACATATTCAATATTCCATCGCAAGAAAAGTCAGAGGAATACGTGCATTGTGGATGTGTTAATAGGAAACAAAACGACTAGATGCATTACAGTGGCTTGAGTTTTAAATGTTTTACTTTCAATTCACATCTAGGCATACACTGTTGTTGGTTTTGGAAGGAAGTTTTGATATTGAGTTAAGATATGGAGGCCCTTGTGATTAAAAGTCAATTGAATATTATATTAAAATATTTTCTCTTATAATAACTGTGGCAAATATAAATACTTATTATTTGACATATATTATGTACTTTACAGGTATTTGGCCATACTCATTTAGTGTATGAGTGGCAGGGTTATGCTTATTTGAGCGACCAATGAGAGACCCCTCTCTTCATTGACCAATCATCCACCTGTCTCCTATTTACTGGCCTGTTGAGAACCATATTAGGCTGTGGTCTAGCCCAACAGAGAGGAAAGTGAAGCAGACCCATTCAAATCCCAGCATACCAGAGGTCCATTGACGGCAACTGACAGGATTATTTTGAGAAGAACTGTAATGATGTATGCCTATACAGTACACACTCCAGTCCACAAAATGCAAGTGATAATCATTGCATTAATTAAGAGCTGTGATGTGACTGTGGTATGGGCTGCAATTTAAATCCCTCCAAAGAGTTTCCACACAAAAGAGGATCATTGTATTTTTTTTAATTTAAAATGTATTCAAGGATAGCCCCTTGAGATGCAGCATCTCATTTTTGAAAGAAAGTCCAAATGGGTGACAGGAAGGGAAGGCCTACAATAAAACTGATTTAAAGTGAAATTCACAGGGGCTCCTTCCGTTTGACCTCAGGCTGACCCAAGGCCTCTCGCAATATGAGTGGTGCTAATTCAGAGATAAGATTACCCAGGGTTAGGATGATACCCATCTCAATGCACAATGGACTGTGGTGAAATACAATATAGATAATTTTATTTTAACAGCTGACACAAAATAAGGGCAACAAGGGCTCAAATTACTTAGCCTTACTCGAGATGAGATTAGGCCTCCATCTCAACATCCATCATGGTTGTAAATTACTTTGGTTTCACATTATGGGGTTTTGTGTAATTGGGAGTAAATTATGTTTGGTTGGCTAAAAGTTAAGGAAGAGAGCATGTGTTCTTGATAGCAGGCATCATGTGGTTTGTGGTGAACCAAGGAAAGAGATTATCTGTTTGTACCAGCCCTACATTTCTCAACGTAAACTTCAGGTTTTGGGTTACCAGACAAGGTGAGAAGGGCTGTTGTAATTGAATCCTCTTAGACACATACACTTATTCAAAGCAATCCACACCATGGACACTCAAAGTTATTTTTTTAACCCTTGATTGAGTTGGCAAAGAACCTACTTTGCTTGTATGACCATTCAGAGAATATTGTTGAAAAGGCTGAAAACCATAATTAAATTACAATACTGAGTTGACATGCTTGATATCGTAAACTACATTCATCAGTTTGTTTTCCTCCTCATTTCTGTCTGTCATGTCTGATCGGATACATTACATTTATTTAGAGATAATGAAAACAATTGCTATGGCAGGATAATGCATTTCATAACTTTACAGTATGCATGTCTCTTATATTTACAACATTGAAACATGAGGCATCTTATCATTCATACACTTTTTGATATAGTTTTTTACCTTCAAGCTGTTCTTTCCATTTCAGTCTAGTGCATTATTTTAGATGCCATTTACCTGACTGGATATCTAACTGGAAGTGACTGGATAGGTCAGTCGATTGACTACAATACAAATATTATATCACAGCAGGTGACAAATACTGTAGACCTGGCCAGACGTATGTAATTTTCAGAGGTCGCCATTCCCATACAGTATATGGACTTCTGGGTCTAACCGAGTTTCCATTTCTAACCGATAAAAATTCATGCCAATTTCGATATGCCCCCTCCTACCATGGTCTGTGATGAACTCCTGTTGCAAAATACTATATTCCTACTGGAAATTATTGGTGTTTTCCAATTTTGAGATTGTTAAATTTTGAAGGAATACTGAAGTATGAATACCTTGCTTTCCTTTCGAGCTGTGACGCGTGTAATCTGCACCAACAGCTGACTTTTTACTTCTCAGTTAGCAAACAGCATACAGTATAACTGCAAACAAAGACCAACATATCTGAAATCAAAAACTCAACATATTTGCACTGAATATAACCGGATTATGACATAACCCAAAACTAAACAGTATTAAAAATACCATTCTTTGATCCTATTCACTTTTTAAATTTAGACTCAGAAGTGCTGCAAAATGTGAGCAGTGAAGAAATGACTAGCAATGTCTATGGCTCAACATTGTTTTATGCAATATTTTCTTTCAAAGGGGATTTTCGATAAACTACATGTAAGATTTCAAAATAAGTCCCCAATGCAACTGAAAAAATAAATGATAAGGAACCTTAATAATGTATTCTAGTCAATAATGGCTGTCTCTAGCATCAATTACCCCAAAAGCAATCAAAAGGTGTTGTCAATTAATGCATGTAGAGACATGAAACCCTAATCCATATGGTTTCTCTACAAAGCATGTGTCAAACTTGCTTCTCCAACATGAACTTGGGTTTGGTGGATATTGGCGGAAATGGCCATTCATTCTGCCAGATGCAAACACAGCACAGTTCTTACCACTGGAATCTACCATCAATAACCCTCCACGAGGTTCAAGACCGCAAAACGCCTTGTCTCTTTCCTCACAAGTTTTCCTCTCTGATTTCAGGCAACTCACCACAGTGGTTCCTCTGATCCAGTGCTTAGAAGAGGAAACCTGATTGCATTGTCTTTTTTTCATCTTTTGAAAATGCTAAGAGGTCTGCCAGGTCTGGTGGTATGTTAGCCTCAAACTGACTTTCAGAATTAATAGCACATTCAGTTCATTTTAACAAAGTGAGGTTAAGTGCAAAAGACCTGTGCTTCCACAGTGATCAAACCAACCTATCGGCATGGGCTGCTGTGGTATTAACGTAGACTTTAGTAACTACATGCAGCTTACCAAAATGGAGAAATTGAGGTGCATCATCTCACACTTGCGGATTGCAGAACTCTGTCACACCAGACAAACTTGAGCTTTGAGCAGTCCAGACTGAGACACATCTGTAGAAATACGATTACATTCACATTTCTTGTTTTCAATTGTTTAAATTATCTGCCTAGAGAGCTATAATTTAAGCAATATATTTAACTGGTATACAATGTCCTCTGTGTGATTAGATCTATTCATTGAGCTGTACTATAGATGTTCATTTAGTATAACAAACTCAAACAGTTAATCCAAACAAAACTAATATCAACCTGAGTGTGAACTGTATGGGGCAATATTGACACAATGGTAGCATGCTTGTTCCAAGGAAGAGTAATTAAAAAAAAAAAAAAAGGAAAGGATATTTAAAAAAACATGAATATTCCTGTTATGCATGTGTACAACATGTTATATATACAAAAAATGGTATCATGGCACAAAACAAATATAATAAATCAAGCCTGCATATTTTACCATTATGATGCTATGCTTTGGTGTACATCTGCACATGGACAGTAAGACTAGGTCCTCTCAACAAAAAAAAGGAAACCGGTATAAATGCCAAGGTAGTAGTCAAAGTACATAAATGTTAGCTCTTTAAATAATTAAAGTGTATTATTTGGCTCTAAATACAAAGAAGCTTTCATTTTGCACTGTGCTCAGGGTGAAAAGAGCTTGAGAATCGCTCAGAAACCATGACAAAGCAACTGCGTTATGTCTACCAATGTAGATAAAACATTTGCTCCCTGGCCCTCTTCCCTCCAAAACCCACTTGACTTGAATCCAGTAGATGGTGGGATACTGGTCCCCACAGACTTTTGATGAAAATTGATCTTGGCACAACTTTAGGAGACTCACTTTGGGATCACAACACTGGAGGCGCGTCATTTTCACACATATATACAAATACTGTCTGAACGAACAAACACACACTCTTCTGTTCACATGAACATGGTAATTTGGCTGGGAAAGTGCCTCATGCCTCAGATCACTCTTGAGAAACTATGTTGAAACACATTTATCAAACATGTATTTATTTGATTCAGCTTCAATACAGCAGACTGTATTTTTTTAGAATTTCAATATGGCTAACATGAAAATATTGTGTTTCCTATCGGGATAAAAATCTCAAAGTGAGAAGAAAGGAGATTATAATATGCACACTACAGTAACCAATGTAATAGCACTGGAAAGGCTGGGGCTAATGTGGATTTTCTGTGACCTTTCACCCACTACGCTCAAATCAGTTATCTATATGGAAATGTAATAAATCATCTCAGCACCTCAGCAACACAGAGGTTCTGGTGAGTCAAACGAATAAATTCAAACAGCATTTACTCAGTTCTTGTTTTTTCTTAGAAGCTCAGACTCTGAGAAGCTTTATTCTTAGAAGTGTTGAAGCATTACGTTTTAGGAAAGAATTTGATTTCCGTGGGAGTTCCTCTTTTTAGCCAGGAGCAGAATGGTTTCACAGTTTTAGTCTGGGCCCATTTGTGGTTTCAAAGTCGATAACTTACTGTATGTTTAGGTTTTTTCTCCAGCACCCATCAGATACCACCTCACTGTTTCATTTAATTCACTATAACTTAACTGTCAATCTATACAGATGACTTAGGTGAGTATTAATATTCCTATCCATTACATAGTGGCCACCAGATGATTATAAGGTATGAGCGACCTCACTACATGTTATTCATTGGCTGGTGACTTCCCCCATTGCAAGACAAGAAAATGTAGTATTTCCGCTGTATTTGCAAATAAATGTCTAACGTCTATGGTGAAAGCAGGATTGTCCATTCCTTTACCAAAGCTTCTTTGAATCAATTATTCCGCAGCTGGGAGGGAAGCCGACAATGTCCGATAACACGCCCTGAAGTTCAAAGCTGAAGCATACACAAATACAGACACACACGCACACAGTTACATACTCAGTTCTCCTCTTTCCCCCACAAACTGTGGTCTGCTCCAGCTGTGCTGCTGTCTGAGGGCTGAGTGCGCTACGAGTGCATCCAGCCAATGTTAAAGACAAAACAGCACTCCCTGCTTCTTAGCCCCACTTGGGGGAACAGGGGATGACTTTGCTGCATTGGTTATCAATACGCCCAGCTCCTCGGCTATAGACACAGATGCTCAGAATGAGCTGTCCTTGTGTGTGTGTGTGTGTGTGCATGTGTCTGTGGTCGAAGGCAACTGGTTATCCAATAAATCATGACTCAAACAGACCATTGAAATGGTATCATACTGTATGTTCAGTGATATCTCACAATAAGATAGTATAAATTACTGAGCTACAACTGCCTTTCCTGTAGGTTTGACAATCTTGGCACACATCAATTATAACATTAAATGTACAGTTTCCAAATCTTACTGTATCTTAGTTAGGAAATGCCTAACAACCAATCAAAGTGCCTTTCACAGTAAATGGAATCCAGCAAGTCCTATCAGCCACACATGCGTTTAAAGACACCTGTCTCCTACAGTATGACTATACATGTTGTACTGCACGATTACTACATGACTCTGTTTTGAAAAGAGATGCTAATGCTTTGTTCTTATTAAATGTGTGGATACACTGACTATGCTGCATTGAAAGATGGAGTCACAATGAGTTCCATGTGTGCCCGACATCATAACGGCACTCAACATGCCAAGTCCAGCCACCTCTTTGAAGTTGGATCTTCACAATTGATTGCAGAAAGTAGTGTGTTTCAGTGGGAAAAGGCAGAAAACTTTGTACTGTATGTTTCACCTTTAGACTGAAACTTGCTGGTTAGGATATATATGTTGTCCTCCGACTTCACACAAACTTTAATGAAGTTTACAGATGCTTATGAACCTGAACAGCCAACCATTTATTTTCTAAATATTATTCTTAGGATGAGACAGTTAAGTCATTAATGTTTCTTAAATTGCACATCCGTATGAAAACTTGGCTAATGGAGCATCCAAACAGAATGTGCCATCGGCAAAGTTAACATTCATTCACAATTATATTTTTAATGATGTTGGCTTGATGAAAGACCACAAAATAATGTATTTCTAATTATGCTGACTTGCTAACTCTGCTCTAGTTACAACTGCTCGTCTGCTGCTTTCTTAACACCAACGATCTGAGATTTCGACTTGCATTGGCTGTCTATTGTAAAAACAGTTGGTACGTTGGTGTGCTTGGGCCCACCAATGCTGCTTCTAATATTATTGTGGCTATTATTGTGGCAAATTAATATTTAACTGAAATTGTAAACAAGCCAACATTCCTACTCATTCTGTATTTGTACTTCACTGATACCATGGTTACCAAAGGTCTTTCGACCCAGCATAAAATTAGTCATCAAATTTTCTTTTCTTGTTGACACTGCAATTTCTTTTAATCTATTCATTGCGAGCCAACCACACAGGGGTCTTCTCAGTCTTGGATGCTGCAGCTCTCACATGTGTGACCGTTTGCTTTCAGCCATCCTGTGATGCCTTTATTCCTAATAGTCACATCAATGTGCCTTTTCACACTACATTAATATTATTTATCTTGCATTAGAAGGCATATTATGGCCCGCTGGGCAGTTGGTTTCTCTGACCTGTAGCTGCAGATGACTCAAGACTTAAATGGTGGGCAGATTTAGTTTCATGCCTTTCTTTGTATGTGATGCCCTACATCACGTACACTGTTCATACTGTAGAAGGTGCCAGACCACAGCAGACCTGGAGCTGGGTTTAGATTTTGTTTTCCCCTGTGAAAACATGTTGGGTAAATACTCCTGTCATTGCCCTTGACCTTGGCCTTAGAAGTGGAGTTGGACCCTGGGCACTGCATGCAATGTGGCTGCTTGCTCCTCCTACGTAGGTGTCAAGCAGAGGACAAACTTCCTTTCAATAAAAACAGTAAATAGAGGATGCTGCTGATTTAAGAGGCTGATATGTTAATTGATTTTTTTTCACAAACAAACGCCTTATTGATCAAAAGAATACTTGAAAATAGAGGTCTTCACTGGTCTTGTAAAACCTAAAAATCCAAGACCCAATCGGACCCAAGACCCGACCGTGTTGGGTCAAACTTTCAGTGTTTGACTCAGATCTCGGTCGGGTCTGACATAAATACTATGATTCTCGGGTAAATGCGATTTACTAACTGGAGTCGTTAATTAATTGATAAATATGTTTTAAACCGAAAAAAACACATATTTTTGTGTCATGGTTTGACATAGTGGCGCCAGTGAGTGATACTATTGCCAGCACCCCTGAACTTGATTATTATTTTATTTGCTTGCGTTTTATTATCTGACCATGGTCCTTGATAGGAATTACAAAGTGAAACATCGAATAGGTCCAGCCTTGGGTTCCGTTGGTAAATCTAAAAATCTAAATCATGAAATTAGTTGCATATTAGTCCAAATAGTTGTATTTAACCTTTGACTAATCTATTTAGACCCACCCAACACTAGTAATGTAATTTTCAAAAACCTATTAATTTTAGCTAATGCTATACCTGTGTGTGCATCAAATATTTGTAAGCAGAGGGCTACGAAGCTATGGTGTGCATGCTGCTGAATCAGGAACAAGTAGGCTCTTTTGCCAAAACTTTACTCATGACCAGTGAGTGGAAAAACATTCATAAAGCGCGGATATTCTTCATTCATTCAATGGCCGCTTGCAATTATTTTCGCGACCCACTCACTCCCACTCAGTGACCCACAGATTGCAAAACTTTTCTTCTGATCAAGATTGCAGTTCCACATGTATTCAAATGGAACATGGCACAGCAACAAAAGAGTGTCAGCACGGCACGAATGTCGCATTAGTTATCATAGCATTAGCATTAAGTCAAGTCAAGTCAATTTTATTTCTATAGCCCTTAATCACATTGCAGTCTCAAAGGGCTTTACAACCTACATTTCACATGGAAACAAACAACACCCCCTTA
>JAODUK010060880.1:0-13784 GCA_027564635.1 Typhlichthys eigenmanni
AGACAACACAGCCCTCAGGTTCATAGGGGCACCCAAACCTCTCCACCACGATAAGGTGATGGTTCCCGGAGAGGCACTTGTTGTAAGTAACTATAATTATCCAATACTACCTGTATCACAAAGCAGTCCTTTTATACAAAGAACCAACTCTCACATCATGCCTGTATGTGTTGGGTGACTGGTTTTAATGACACCATAGCATCAAAGCTGCTTCACTAATAGGATGTCTGATACTATACTATATAGAGTCTGTTTTTATTCAACGTTGGAAATAGCTATTTCAGTTTTAAAACATGAATTTACATAATTGACAACAAGTCAGAAGGTGCAGACAGATTAATTCAGCCCTCCACATCCTGTCTCTGCACCATGCTGAGACAATTTAGATCCACATCTTTCTAAAAGAAAAACAAAGCAATTAATGGGTGTTGTAATAGTAGTCTGAAGATGGGTAGGTGGCAATAACACAATCATGGTCAACCTTTAATATATATAAACTACAGTATAAACGGTTACATTTAGCATTCTACAGTCACTTGAGGATGCATTGTGTGTGTGTGTACACAAATGTTAAACCTTTATTTTTATCAGGAAAGGCTGTTGAGATTAAAAGTCTTTAATCAGAAACTAATGCAACCTTCATTTCATTCAAGTCCATACAGACGCAACAGCGTTGACTGGGTTTGCGTCAGCCGCAGATCGTGCGCAGACTGCGTCTGTAGAAGTGCGCAGTGTTTTTGCCGTTAATGATGCTAATGCTAATAACGGATTTGCTTTCTCTGTTGTAGTTGTCAAAAATACGTTGATTGTGAAAGGTCTCTCCGAGGAGACGGATGTAGAGACTCTGAAAAATGCCTTTGACAGGTCCACAGATGCCAAGATCATTGCTGGAGTCTCTAAGGGGTAGGTATTGTGCTGTAGATGATAATCAAGATGGCAGGGATTTTAAATAACTGTTACCTTTTAACCCTTTGAACCCTAAGGGACTTTTGGCTGTTTTTCACTACGTTGATATTATGGCTTCTAAAAGCATTTCTTTATTAGGTTATAATTAAGTGTTTTATGTCTTTGATATCAGCACCCTCTAAGCTACAATTCTGGTAATTTCACAAAATTCTTTTGAAAAAAATTACTGTTTTTAAAATGCACAAAAATGCAAAGGGCCTAATTTTTAGTGTTTTTTATTATGTGGAGAATGGTTAACTAGTGTGTAGTTTTATTTCAAAGACATATTTTGATTCCTCCATGTCTTGACTAAATTCCAAACTCTTCTAAGCTCAATAAATATACAAAATGAATTGAACTAGTTGCATTTTATTTATTTAAGTGTATGCACTTTTATTTATAAGCCCTGAGCTTAACTGGATATGCAACAGAATCGAAATGCACGTGTCTTTTTTTAATCCACAATTCTTTAAAATTTGGATCTCTATACCCTAACTGAATGCACTCTCTATTTTGCTAATACACCCTCCCCCTCCCCACAGGGTTGGCTTTGTGTTCTTTGATTGTGACGAAGACTGCAGCGTCGCCTTGGAGACCATGAAGGACTGCAACATCGGCGGCAGAAGGGTGACCCTGGGGTATGCCAAGCAGATCGCCAAGAGAGGCCATAGAGGAGGACTCAAAGGTCGGCCTGGAGGGCAGGTGGCTGCTGACAAATACGGAGGCTCCACCCAATCATAAAAGAGGTGATCCTTAATTTCGCTCGGCTGCAGAAAAACACTTCTTAATTTAGATGTAATTTGCAAGGTGTGTGTGTGTGTGTTCATGAAAACCCCAAATTAGGTAGGCCTAATTTAAATACAGACATTTCGATCTTCTGAAAAGAATGCTTGCGTACGAGCACTCAGTACTTGGTCGGGGCTCCTTTTGCATGAATGACTGCGGCGTGGCATGGAGTCGATCAGCCTGTGGCCTTGCTGGAAGCCCAGCCTTCAACTCGTCTGCATTGTTGGGTCTCTCATCTTCCTCTTGACAATACATGTTCTATGTGGTTAAGGTCAGGCGAGTTTGCTGGCCAGTCAAGTACAGTAACCCCATGGTCATTGATCACGTATTGGCGCCTTTGGTAGTGTGGGCAGGTGCCATGTCCTGCTGTAGAATGAAACAAGCATCTCTTAAAAGCTTGTCAGCAGAAGGAAGCGCTCTAAAATTCCCTGGTAGACGGTTGAGGAACGTTAGTTGTATGGTAATTTTAGTATCAGCCTTCGTTTACTCTTGACTACCTGCCACTGTTCCTTCAGGAGAGATGAGTTTCTCCTTATTGAAGCTTGAATATGGAGGACACAATCAATGCTT
The DNA here is from genome assembly GCA_027564635.1 of Typhlichthys eigenmanni. Classification (NCBI taxonomy): domain Eukaryota; kingdom Metazoa; phylum Chordata; class Actinopteri; order Percopsiformes; family Amblyopsidae; genus Typhlichthys; species Typhlichthys eigenmanni. The sequence goes on from JAODUK010060880.1 coordinate 2,302, forward strand.
TTGCTGAGGCCCAAGCCATCTAATAACAGGACTTTAACTTTTAAGAACATTTAAAAGGTGATTTTATGGTCACGTACAGGTAGCGAAATTCGTTCTCTGCATTTAACCCATCCCTCAAGGGAGCAGTGGGCAGCCGCTGTGCAGCGCCCCGGGATTAACTCCAGATGGAATCCAGTGTCACTGGTCAGATGACACTGACTGGAGAGTGCAGTGTTTGGTAACACTAAACATGTGATGATAGACAGGGGGCCCTTAAGCAAGCTCTGCTTGGGGCCACTGGCTGTATATGTATGTAAATATGATACTAATAGAAAAGTTCTTTATTTTATAGTTGATAGTTTCACATCGTTTCTATAAATGCTTGCCATTAGGCCCCATTAGGAGACAGGCTCCAGTGGCTAATGCAGACTCGAGAAGCAATTTAGAAATGGGCATCATTTCTAAATTGTACTGTTTTCACTTACAGGTTAAAGGTTGACCATGATTGTGTTATTGCCACCTACCCATCTTCAGATGACTACTATTACAAGACCCATTCATTGTGTTCTCTTTTTCTTTTAGAAAGATGTGGATCTAAATTGTCTCAGCATGGTGCAGAGACACGACGTGGAGGGCTGAATTAATCTGTCTGCATCTTCTGACTTGTTGTCAATTATGTAAATTCATGTTTTAAAACTGAAATAGCTATTTCCAACATTGATAAACAGACTCTATATAGTATAGTATCAGACATCCTATTAGTCAAGCAGCTTTGATGCTATGGTGTCATTAAAACCAGTCACCCAACACATACAGGCATGATGTGAGAGTTTGTTCTTTGTATAAAAGGACTGTGTTGTGATACAGGTAGTATTTGATAGTTATAGTTACTTACAAGTGCATATGTTATACTTGCTCATGTCAAAACATGTATTCTACTGGTATTAGTAATTTATTAAAATGGCTATTAATGTCAACAGACTGTATTTTAAAGTGATAATTACTGTTAATATTTCTTAAATTGAAAGTAAAACCAATGCCATGTTGCAGTCAGTTTTGTGGTTCTATGGGTGCAATCCATGTATTAGTCTACAATGTTTTATGAAAAACCAAATGTGTACTATTTCTACAGTAAAACATTAAATTGGTTTTTACTGGTCTTTATTATGTATTTTATTTATAAGCAAGGATACAATGAGTGGTGTTATGTTTGAATCCTTACTGTGCATCACACGGCAGCAATGCCGCATGAGCTGTCAATGCATGCCTGATGCCTGTGCTCCGTTTGGTTCAGGCTGCAGGCAACTTGGCCGAGAATCACCTAAAAGTGTCCCCCAATGACCTCATATCCTGTTTCCCCCCACTTCCTTCTCTGTGGTCGGCAATGGACCGGTTTCGGACGGTCTGAACCGCGCGTAGACTAGACCTCAGGTCAGAACCCAGAACAGACCGCACATGCGGCTCGCATCGACGTGGATCGCCCACGTTCAAGAAGTTGCGGAAGACACCCTATTGAGCCACAGTATTTGCATCTGCTTGCTGAACCACTAGTAATGCGTCGCTTCTCGGTTGGATTTTAGAAAGCACTGGTAAGGGTCGTCTGTTTAATAAGCTATTGTTATTAACATAGAAATAACGCTGTATCTTGATACGTTATTAAGCGCAATAAAGCCGAACGAGAATCGACAAAATATGAAACCAGTACCGGTACAGTAGTTTGAAAAAGTTTGTGAAAATCGAGATCCTAATAATCTGCGTGAGACATTATGTACAATATCGTATAGACCTATTAGAGGCTATAAACTATGAAGATAAATAAAACAAAGTAGCCTATAGATGGATAGTGTTGCATATTTGCTGTAATGCGCTAAATATACAATAGGCTGCTGTCCTGTAGTTATTTTGTGTCCTGTAGTTATTTTCTATATTCCTCAACTTTTTTTTTTGTGTTGAAAACTTAAATCACATATTACAAACCCAAGCCCAGTTTAATTTTAAACTTTTAATTTGACTATTTTTGTCTGTAAAGTAAGAAAAGTAAGAACTACGCTACACACCTTAAGCTATGAATGCATGACTCAGAACAGGCAAATGTTAGAACAGGCAAATGTGTTGACCATACCAGCCATACAGACCAAAGGTTGTTTGAAGCCAATACAGCATTTCATTTACTCCAAGAGAGTATCCACACAGGAAGACATACATTGTGACAACTACTTACAGTATATAAGTCATAACAAGTTATTGCAGAATCACTCAATCTGAGTCTGTTAAAAGCTCATAGATTTTCTCAAGATGTGTTAGATATATAACTTAAAGGCTGGGGACACCAGACAACTGTGTCACATGTTTAATATCTCCCTCTCCCGTGTCTCTGCCTCTCTCTCTCTCTCTCTCTCTCTCTCCCTCTCCCTCTCCCCCTGTCATGATGCCTTGTGGCTTGTCAGGTTGCTACTTGCAGAACTGACCTGACTCCGTCGGGGAGCCAGCAATTTGTTTGCCTGGTAACCAAGGAACCCCCAACGCCACGGCGAGTACTCCAGTTCTTCACTTGTGTTTCCGTCAACTGTTGTCTGGAGGACATGTTGATGTGTTTGACCTTTCATGAATGTGTTATTACGATAGAAATATAATATAACCTTTCATGAATGAGCTATTACGATAGAAATATAATATAACCTTTCATGAATGTGTTATTACGATAGAAATATAATGTAACGTTTCATTGATGTGTTATTATGATAGAAATATTAAAGTATGCACCATGCAGTGCTGGCTGCCTTTCCCAGTTTTGAACCTAATACTGAGAAGAAGGCTCAGGGCTAAATTCTTCAGTTCAAGTTTCAACATAGTTTATTGATTAGACAGACTTGCAGACTCTTCTGTGTGCTATAGAAATGTGCTACACTTGAAATGTTGATTATTGTGTTTTTTTGTTTTTAAAGGTTGCTTCTGACACGATGGAGACGAGAGAGTTAACAGTTATCAATAAAGGCCTGGAGGATGAGATGGTAAGTTTTCCGTTGGTGGGAATGTCTGAGGAGAACGATGATTGGGTGGTTGAAGGTGCCAGTGGCCTGCTAATACATGTAATGACCACAGTTTACACTGCCTCTTCCACAAACGATTCTGAGTGGAGCTTGACTAAATCTGCGTAGCTTTCAACGCTATATGGTACATACTATATGCACTATAGGGGTATAGTGCATATAGTATGTACGGTATGTGGAAGACTATTGCCCAATCTTCAATAAACTTCCCATTGTGGGAAGGGTAATTCCACACGTAGTGTTTACATGCACAATACCTATATACCTAATATATGAGCATAATTAGTGATGTGTCTCTAGTCACCATGCAATTTCCGTTTTGAGAGGAACCAATTACTGTATATTGGAATACAAACAATGTAGCAACGTAATGCATTTCTATAGGACCAAAGGTGGACAGTTACGGTCTCTTAAGTGCGCGTGTCGTCTATAACGACAATTTGCATTGACTTACATGGAGCGCTGAAAATTCTATTAATTCTATTAACTATTTCTATTAATTTTATGAGATAGTCACCCCCCCCCCCCCCTTTCCAAAAGTTACCATCAGTGATTGTATTTCTGTTATCAATTTCGGATCCTAACAATGACAAAACTAATCTAATCGAGGAGGAAAAAAACTCCACTTATTTTGTTAGTAAAAACTCTTGATTTCAGTGACCGTTTTGATTTGAGCTAGGGCTGAGCGATATATCGATATTACATTTATATCGGTATATTTTCAAAAGAGATATAAAATTACACAATATCATTTATATCGATGTAGTTATATTCACAACTATTTTCAGAGTAGCCAATGAGAGAGCAGATACTGAGTCACATGCTCAATTTCCGTTTCTGACAAACAGATATAAGTAGCCAGCTAGTATTACAAGGTAACCTGTAATCAAAAACAAATGTGGAGTAAATGTATTAAACTGTCATTATAGCTGCAATATTCACAACCGCTCTTCTATGGATTAAAACTATAATTAAGTCGCTAAAAAATAAAAATAAATTATATTTCCGTCGGGTTTCCAGTTTTTTCTCCTCCTGAACATTTAACCCACGTTATAGAAAATACAGATATGTATATATCGTGTATCGGTATTCAACCTAAATATATCGGGATATGATTTTTTGGTCAATATCGGCCAGCCCTAACTTGAGCTCAACGTTAGCAAGCATTCATGAGAGTGACTGACCCCGCCACCGTGCGGTCTCTGCCCCTGCAGGAGGTGTGGGGCTACCGGCCCTGCCTGTGGAAGATGGTCCTGGTGGGCGTTGGGGCCTTGCTGTCGGGCGGCCTGCTCCTGCTGGCGCTCTATTGGCTGCCCGAGTGGTGCGTGAAAGGAACGTGCACACGCACGTCGCTGCAGGACGCCCACACGCTGCTGCTTCGCTCCACGGTCGGTGCTCGCCCACTACGCGGCTGGTTGTTTTTTGGCGGTTAAAGGTGGAGTCAGCGATTGGAAGCTAATACACCTTTTGCGGAAGAGGGGGGGGTCAAATGTAGTTAATATCTGTTCCTCGTTCCTCGCTGTGTGCTTGCTGGAAACAATCTGGTGATCGTACACAGCCCTGGATCTGTTTTTTATTGAGATAAAAATCAACAATCTTTCCCCAGCATCGATTACTCCACCTTTAAGCCAAAAATATTAGAATACTAACAACATAGTTCGTGTCTACGAGAGCAAAAGAAGTTGCAGTCTCTTAAGTGGGCTTGTTGCCATTGCCGACGGCATTTTGCTGTGGAGGCTGACGTAAGCAGCGCCCAGACAGCTAAATCTACCACCCTTGCCTGAAACAAAGTCACTTTGCCCCAAAACAGTTTGCTGCAGTAATACCGCTGTGGCCTCAGATGTATCGTAGGTACTTGGGAAATCAAAGAGATAATGGGCAATATAAGTCTGTGGACCTCCTTATTGACTTGCATGGAACGCTGGGTTGTTCTGGTCTGGCATTTTGTTTTTGGTCACTTACGATATTCTTAGTGTTATTAAAGGGCCATCCATCGATTCTGGTTCTGGAATCGTTACAAACGACTAATTGTTTTCAAACCAAAATTGTGATTTGAAACAATGCGATTTGCAAATCTCAAGGCGCTAGGGCTGTCCCGAATACCATTTTACAGGTTTCGAATACATGATGGTATTTCCGAACGAGTATTCGAATTCAAACGAATAATCTCTCAAAAACACCATTAAAAACACTATAGCAAATACCTCCTGTATTACCCAATAAGAGTGTGTGTTGAATGAATAGCCTCGCTCTCTTCTTATAAACAGAGCCACTTGCAATAAAGTGTGTTGATGACACAGTGTAGGGCAGGCAATTATCTCAATGAGTCTTTTTACCTGGTTAAATAAAGGTGTAAATTTATCTGAAACATTAGCATTGTTCTTATTTAGGGACGTTGTCATTGGGATGAGCAGGGCGACAGGTGATCTAGAAGTTGCTGGTTTGAACCCCTCTGACCAAATATATGGATTTCCACAAAAATAGGATAATGGATAAAAGCACTATATAAATGCAGTCCATGCAGTTTACCATTACTAGTAGCATATCACTAGTAGCATATCACTAGTAGCATATCACTAGTAGCGTGTCACTAGTAGCATATCACATTTGACAGGAATAGTTGACGTGTCGTTGCCCTGGGCAGGGTGAGTTGACGTGTCGTTGCCCTGGGCAGGATGAGTTCCGTCAGTGGTTCCGGGCTAAGATGCAAGCGATGCCAGCTCCTGGGAAGAAGCCGTTCGACAGCGTGACTCCGCTGCAGCCGACAGACCAGCGGGAGGAGGCTGTGGAGCAGCTCAACTTTGCCGCCACTCACAAGATGCGATATGACGTGTTCGCTCACACCTGTCCTGTTCAGGTATTGCATCTGTTGTGGGGGAAAATACACATGGAAATTTCTAGACAATAATTATGTCTAGGGGTAATTTTGAGAGTAGGCTTGAAATTCACATATTTAACTTCAACAGTGCATATAGTATAATATTTCAGACTAACACATTTTACCGTCCTATCTTCATTTCTCTGTCTTCTCACAGGTGTACTATTTTACCCACCACAGCACTAAATACTACTGGAATGATGTCACACAGAATTTTGAAATGTATAAGTAAGAGCCTCACTCAAAAACGCTGTCGTCAACGTTTTGAGCAGTTGTAACGCAAGTCACTTAAGTACTGATGCTCTTCTGCGTGACTTACACGGTGTGGTCCTTTCCTAGAGGCTTGGAGGATACCAATGTTTCCTGTGCTGGCATCCATACTGACCATGCTGCTGGTCTCAGCAAACTACTACAAGACTACAGGTATGCACAGCGCACGGCTGGAGCACTATGCACACTTGCACACATGCAAGCTGCGCTTGGTAAAATAAGCTAAAGCTGCAGTTTGCTTGTTTATTTCATAAAAAGATAAATTACAAATTAAAATAAAAAATATATATATTTTTTACTACTTAGGGAAGATTGTGGTAAGAATATATACTGCTACTTTTCTTGTCACTTTGCAGTTCTTTTCTTAGTTAATAATCTGTGCAATTCTCTGGTTACTCATGTAAAGTCAGTCAGCATACATCTTGGGGCTTGTTTCACATAATGCAGAGAACACACAGTTCTAAGTGCTGAGGGCTAAGTATAGAGTTCACGGTGGTAATTAACATGAATTATTACCTACCTTTCACGGGAATCTGTCACCCCTACTGTTCATGTAAAGGCTCAAATGAATAATAAGTATGCTAAATGCTTAAGCGATAAAGGGGTAAGACGTCTAAAGTGCTGCCCTTCATAAAAAGCAGTAATTATGCTTAGCTACTTCATAATATCATTAAGGCACACTTGTTCTGATCCCTCTTGGCCCTCCTCAGAATACTTTGCACACTGCATGTGGAGCTAGTCATGTGACACGTGTCATTTTCCCTATACCAGAGACAATGGGACCTATGTTAACTATCTAATTGCAGGGTCTATAAGTGCAAGGTGCAAACTGCCCATTTCCACATTTGCTATGTTTAACGACGTATACACTGCATTATGCAGTTTATACGTCCCGGTGACCGTTGATAATGCAATTATGGCTCCTCTACTCATTCATTAAGGTCTTCTTATAACTGCCTAGAGGTCAGACCTGCCTATTAGGACTTTTTAAAACCAGTAATTTAGTCATTGACATTTAATTATGTAGTAGCCTTTATTATATGCCAATTGCTTCAAATTCTTTAACAGGAGATTGTTCTTTGAAATGAATGAGATTGCTGTGAGGGTCCCCTCTTTATTCAAGCTTCTTATAAAAGAGGTATGTTCACATTTATGAGTTAATAATATGCTATTGAGGCTAGTCCATTGTCTTGTAGTCTTGATAAACAAACACACAGATGAGTGGACAGTTATACATTTTCTCTCTCTTCCTGCATTAGGTGTTGAATCCTTTCTACATTTTCCAGTTATTCAGTGTCATTCTGTGGAGTGCTGAGGATTACTACTACTATGCTACAGCCATAGTGTTCATGTCTATCATATCCATAGCTACATCACTGTATACAGTTAAAAAGGTGAGTTATGCAGTTATGTGATCACAGATCTGTCTGAAAACTAAGCTGACATAAATACCTGAAGCAGTGTCTATCACATGCATTTGAATTATGATCCTCAAACATGTAGAATTCCTTCCCTTATGTTTGGAAATAAATAATAAAATAAAGTAGACTAATAATATAATAAAAAAAATCTATATTTTATAATATAACATAATAACATGAAATTAAAATAATAAATACTACATATATTATATAAGCATATTATGATAAATAATAATGAAAATATTACTAAATTACATTTAAATTTGATAGTGTATATTTTATACATTTGGTTAAAATACTGTGTCTATGGTTTTCTCTGAGGAAGGAATCATTTCTTCCTGGTTACTTGTGTGTGTTGTGTTGACATATACACCTAATGTGCACTTCTGTTAAACCATCATCATCTTTCTCCTTCCAGCAATATGTGATGTTGCATAACATGGTGGCTGCTCACAGCGTGGTTCGAGTCTCAGTGTGCAGAGGAAACAAAGGCAGGTGGAACTTTTAATAATGTTTTAATTCAAATATTAAATGTCCTGTGTGTGTGTGTGTGCGTGCGTGCGTGTGCGCCCCTTACATCTATAACATATACTTAACAAAATATACAAAACCATATAAATGATGATCGTTATTATATAAGTTATGATATATGATATTTTGAGCATTAACATACAGTATCAACCGACAACTAATTATTATGTAAATATACTATCCAGGCCAGTGTTTCTGCATGTTAGTGCATGATTTAGAGCCCGAGTTGAGCCCTTTTGAATTTTGTTACTGTCACAGCTTAAAATGGCCCTGCCATGCTTCCTGGGGTTTCCCTTCACTCTTTTGCTTGTGTTGTCATTACACACACCTGGTGCCCATTCCCCTAATTAGCTTTAGTATATGTAGCCCTGTGTTTCTCCCTGTCTCGGTCGGTTATTGTTTCCTGTATCGGTGAGTGCATTCTATCTGTTTGTTAAATCAATTAAATATTCCTGTAAACCCAACCTGCGCTTGGTTTCTGCCACCTCATCCACTCATTTCGTGACAGTTATCTTCTCCATTTCCGCCTGTAGCCTGCGTGTCTTTGCTGTAGACTTTCTCGATCCGTCAAGATGATGAGTGGGGCCGTCACACGTAACAGTCACTACATTTTGGAACCCGTTAATTTCAGATTGCCTTAGTTCTTACAATGCAGCATATAGGTGAACTACGTTTAGCAGGACAGAATCCGTTTGATTAAAATAAAGCCATGTATACTGGTCTTTTCAGTGAGATGAACAATAGTATATTATGACAATAGCTTACATTTGTAATCATGATCAGTTACTGCATGAACATGAATCAGTGGAGCATGCACGCCGCACAACCGGCTATATAAACTGATCGGTGATAGAAATGTAACTAGGACTTCCTACCAGCCATCGCACAAATCCTTGTGATGTTCCGACTCTCATCAAAGTCAAAGATATATCCGTAAGCGGAGAAAACTACAAAGGCTTCACCAGCGCCGGCCGATTGATTCACATCACGGCCACGAAGTGAGGAGCGTGTCTGCCTCCTCGAGTTCTAAAACAGGATTCAAAGAAATAAAGTAAACAAACACTTTATAATTGGTGTTGATTGCAGCATCTTTAAAACATATTCCATGTTTGCTTTACCATCTTCAACTTCTCATGGTTTCTTTTAATTAATTGATGTCTAAAATATAAAAAGGGCTCAGGTTCAAATGCAGGGCCTCTAGCATGTATGTGCTAGTCTGATATGCTGGTGCGCTTAGTGTGCCACCTAGTGGCAGAAATTCATATAGATCCACTTCAGTGGTTCTATATGAAGAATCACTTCAACTTAATCACTAATGAAGCCCTGCTAAGGTAAAAGTGGCAGGCGTACAGAAGCAGGTAGTGAAGTGATCTTTGAATCACTCAATGAAACATTTTACAGGACAGACATGAATGTACTGTAAAGCATTCATTACTAGGGCCATGAACGCTGTTTCTCAGCACAGCTTTGTCCCTTGTTATAATGGGAAAGCCAGCAGCAGACCAATTTCAGATTTGAGGGCCTCATATTTCTGATGCAGAGCACTTTCATGAATTGGTTTAAAAGCTATTGCAATAATATACATTTTGTGTTATTATGTGTGCTTTCTATTAGTTGCCCTTGGTCTGCATTTGCGTCTGATTGCTATATTAAATAGGCCCAGCAGGAGAGGGTTATTGTTGTCAAGTTTGCTTGTGATTACAGCCGGAATGCTTACTAAGTATCCAGAGCGAAATCTGTGCTTTGCTCCTCGGGTGGTAAAAAGTGGATTCGATAATTTTCTTATGTTCTTCAAAGTTAGTTTCAGAGTCTAAAGTTACCTAAGGTTTTCACAGTTTATTTATTTATTGAGTGACTGTACTGCACATTGAATAGTGCAGAATTATGTTGGTTCTCTCTGCTGTTGGGCTCCATTGATAAACAATGGGCCTCATGTATATCATTGATAGTGCCCGTTTTAGGTGTAATTTTGTTGCAAATTGTGCCTACAAACAATGGCAATGTTTGAAGATTGTAAGATGCCCTTTTCTATTCATGCATATGCATTCATGGGGAGGTCGAGGGGAGTGTGTGTGTGTGTTAGTTTGGTGCAAACAAATGGGAGGGGATGCGTAAGGAGAGCGTTATTATCTATTCCGTTGAATATATGAAAGTTGCGATGGAAAGCTCAAGTTGGTTTTGCTGTGAAAATTCTCCGCTTCTAAAAAGCAGACGGTATACATTTCTTTGAAGAGGAGACAGGCTGAGGGGATTTGATCGCTGGTGCACTGTTAACAGTAAATAGTTTGCTTTTTTTTTGCCATATTCTATTTCTACTTTCCTACTACATAAAATAAAATATTACAATAGCTCAAATATTTTGGGGGTAGAATTATGCCCATGTTACCTCTAGGTTTGACGATACACAATAGACAAGCAGGCGGTTTATAAATATGTCTATTCCATGATCATTAGAAGATGGTTTAGTTTTTCTGAGAGTCAGCTGTTCCATTGTTTTTGACGCCACAACTTCCAGGTAAAGGCTGGAACACAGTGTGTAGAGGGCGTGTTAAACACCGATTACACCAGTGGTTCTCTAAGTGGGGGTCGGGACCCCCCCGGTGGGTCGCGAGACGCAGAAGAGGGGGTCACAAGAGGATTTTCAGAAATTACATAACACTTTAATATGTTACATTGTTGTAATTATTGTTAAAACAATAATTGTTATAGTAGTACAGTTTACACATTACTTTGATGTATGCTGCTACTAGCTTATATCCAAATAATACTATCAAATAATATTATGGCTGCTATGCTTCTACCACCTCTGGGGATAGTGGTGGCCTCGAGTCTCTGGTACTGTGATTTTGGGGGTCGCGATCTGAAATGTTTGAGGAGCCCTGGATTACACTATCAGATGCAAGTTTAGTACATTGCTAAAGCATTCGCTATCTGCGGTCTGGCTGCTCTTGCTCGTGTATGTACACGAGGGCCTCTGTCTTGTCCTTGTTTAATTGAAGAAAGTTATTATTATTAAATTGGGTTGGTTTACAAAGACCTGTGTCCTTAACATCAGATATTATTTTTGACCATTTTTGACATCTTTCATTAGAAGGTGAAATAGAATGCTGTATTTCATGGTTATAATGGTCATAACTCTCTCCAGTAGCATACTGGTAACCCGTAAAGGTTCAATACAGGGGCAGAAGAATAATAATTATTATAGCTCCCTCACTCAAACACACAAACATATGCAACGAGGATGCGTGCGCGGCTGCGGCCACTCCGTGCACTTTACTGCCTTTTGATCCTTGGCCGGCCACATGCCTGGTGATGCCTGTGGCTTCACATCTCTGATGTATACTGTGGTGCACA